>JABUQX010024402.1:0-12500 GCA_015478945.1 Trachelipus rathkii
TCAGGCAATGATCAATTAATTATCTATTATATCTATTATATATCTATACTATACTATATATCATTTTTAACTTTTAGTCCATTTGGAGTCTTACTAATTCTATCTCTACTATTCTCATATAATATTATATATATATATATAATTTAATATCTTCATATTTTCAAAGGTTTCTTTTATAACTATATATTATATCTATATTCTATATGTTAAATAAGCTATTTTACAAATTACATATATCTATATATATCATACATATATCTATATCTTAATATATACTATTATCCATAATTCCATGAAACGGTTGTGGATGAATAGGATTGAAAGGTATATATAATTGAATAAAGAAAATGACAAACTGAACTTATTCTTGAGGATCGAATCCTACATAACCTGCTACTAGTTGCGTAACTAAAGAAACGTCATATTACCTATTCGAAATTGCTCTATCACCTCACTCTGTAGTCCATCCTCTTATACCCAAAAAGTCTAGGATTCACAAAATACCAGCTTTAAGCGAAACGAGCTCCTACCCGTCAGGAGACATCACCAGGTTTATTCAACCCCTGTTCCTTTTTCTATCTCCTCTGATGTTCGACTCTTGATCGGGAGCTCGGTCATCGCTAAAGCTGTTTTACCTTTCGATATTTCTATAACTTCTCATTTGGTTTATGAGGTATGGTTCATAGATGGTAGTCTAAGAACATCGAGTACATCGTTCTTAGTCGTAACATGTGGATGGTTTCGAATCCCATGACAATGGCATGTATTATTTCTTTATCTTACCTCCATTTAATTAATTAATTGTTTCATTTTAGTTTATCACTATTATTATGTCGAGTTAACTGCAATGTAAATTATATATTTAAATCTATCATATATTCATATTATATTATATATATTATTAATATATATATATCCTTATTCTTATTTATTTTATCTGTTTATCTCTATACCATCTATTCTTTCTTCCTTTTTTTTTTTTTGGCTGCCTCCGAGCAGGTTCACACGGCGTCCTACGACCTGATTCCTTCCCTGGCTCCAACTACATTTTTGACACTTTCCACCACGTATATTTCACCATCGCGCTCCCCCAACATAATTTCTTTAATTTATCTTTCTTACTCCCTCTTCACTTTCGTCAATCACCATCTTGCCTGCTCCGTGCCTCCGCTCTGCTTGGCTATGCCCCTGCATTCAGTTAATCAGCAGCCCCGACCACCGTTGCCTCCCCTCCTTTTTTTCTTTCACCCCGAGACTCTGGAAGACATATTCTTTCTTTTCTTTTTCTCTTATCCTTTTTACGGGCTTCGAGGCCGCTCCGGGACACCCGCGGGGGGCCGCCGTCCCCCCGTCTTCCCCCCGGTAGGCGCGCAACCTACCGACTATCTATTCACTCGTTTACTTTTTTCTCGTGGGTCTTCCGTTCAGTTTACACCCCCCCTCCCTTTGGCCCGCATTTGCGTCTTCAGTTCGGCGTCCGGGCCTACTCGCACTATCTTCACACCCCCTCACTTTTTCCAACATTTTTTCACACTTTTACTTTTTTCCTAAAAAGCGTTAATTTTTTTTTTATTTTTTTTTTTCCATTATCGTCGGTACACCACATGTCTTCCTAGCTTACTACCTTTGAATATTTCTTTTCGGTGTCGCTATTCTAGTTTTCTAGTTTCATGCCTTTGCTATTTTCGGGCTGCTGCTCTCTATAATCTCTTTTATTATACTTCTTATCTTCTATACTCTTTCATTCATATTATCTATATCTCTCTATTATATCTATCTTTCTAATTATATATACTTCTATCTATACTTATTTATATAATATATATTATACTATACTTAATTTAATATTATAATAATCACGAGGAGACTCCTAATTCGGACTTCCGGGCTTAGCTTCGGTTCTCAATTAATAAAATCGATCGTTTTTTCAAAAATTCTCAATCAGTTAGACTAAAAACATTCTCCTTCTTTTTAGAAAAAATTGGGCAAAATATATGAAAAGACATATATTACATAATAAATATAAAGATTATTTAAGTTCAGATGTAACTACTTTCTTAACAATATAGTACTAATTGTTATAGAATTGTAGCCATTGAATAATGCTATGTTTTAAAAACGTGACGGCTCTGCCCATCGAAATAGGGTTAAAATTTTTTAAACAGTATTCACTTTTATACATGCGCGAATTTTATTTTTTTTGTAAGCTTTTTTTTCTTAAGAATTATTAAAACACGTTTTTTAATTTAAAAAAAAATTTTTAAAATAAACATTTAGTTTTACCGCTCTCACTATCTTTAATACAGTAATTGCATTAGTTTTATCAGAATGGTATCAATAAAAAAATACTATATTTATTATCATAAGAATTTAGTTTGGAAGTAAGAAAAATTTTTAATTAGCAATACTAGTGAATATAATTGGTGTTAAATATATATATATATATATAATATATATAGGTATATATATACTATATATATATTATTATATATAGATTATATATATTATATATATTAAATTAATTAATATATTTCTTATAAATTGATTGAAAAAAAAGGTCGCAAATATTTCGTGGATGAAGTAAAATTTATATTTATATACTAATATATAATATATAAATATTAATTATATATATATATAATATATATTATATATAAATATATTATAATATAATATATATATATTAAATATTTATATATATATATATAATATATTATAATCATTATATATATATATTTATAATATTAATATATTTATATAAGTTAGTGTTGAGGTTTCAATGACATTTTGTATCAAAAAGTATCAAGTACAAGTACTAAAAGTATTACAAGTACTACAAGTAAAGTATCAAGTACAAAGTAATTATAAATATTAGATTGAATTTTTGTATCAATGTATAACAAGATAAGCTAATAAGTAACTAAGTACATTTGGTTAAAAACGTACAAAGTTAAAATAGTACCTATGTCATACATATATTTATATGAAAACTTGTATATATAAATTATTAATATATTATTATTATTTAATATATATATATATATTATATATTATATATAATTATATATATTATATATTATATCTATAATAAATTATATATTACTATTAATATATATAATTATAATCATCAATCATCATCACTCAACCAACCTCATCTTAATCTCCAAAGACTGGAGGCCGGTGGTAACATATACGGAAACATAATATAGTAAGAAGAATTATGTAAGCAAGTGAAAGAAAGCCAGGCCTTACGCCCCCTTTATACCAATTAGTTAGAGAACTCGTCGCAGTCAGAATAAATCCAACACTAGAGCACGGGACCGCGATTTACCCTCAACTATGACCTCTTCGTATGTAGGGGATTCTTTTCCTTGGCAGGTGGGCTTAACAACAATACCTCCTAAAAACCACCATTCCTCTTGTTATGCACCTTTCTTCTTCCCTCTGCCAAATCACATTTCTCTCTTCTAGGCATTCCTTTTCTGATAATTCATTTTTTCTTCTGTCTCCATACCGGTGATCCCAACACACTTACCTGACTAGTTACTATGCCGTTTTAATCATTGCGACCTATTCGTACTGTATCCATCCTTTTCTACATGACCATATTCAACGTTTTCATTTATTCTCTTTTTACCCCTTTCTTCACACAACACTCTCTAATCGTTCATTTCCATTTTTTATCATTTCCTTTTCATCCAATAACACGCATACTTAAGATTTTGTCATCTGGACCATTGTAATTTTAGATCTATACCTTATTCCAGACATAGTCAACTACTATACTTAAACCGGGTTACACATACCTAGCGCACTCTCAACATTAGTCTATTATACAATCCACAACGTTTTATCTGCAACAGCACCCTTAGTGCCAATTCTAATTTTCTACTACACTCTGCAATATCTGTTCCCTTTTCAACATATATCCTAAATAATTTAAATTCAGACACTTTTTCCAGCTGCTCGACATCTATAACATAACTTCATACTGAGGTCTGTCTCATCCGACCATACCTACTCTTATCTACTTAACTTCAAACCTTTCTTTTACACACCTTACCAAATCTCTACTAATCCTCTCAAACTCTTTCAGATTCGCCACATATTATTACAACAAATCTCCTCATAAAATAGGTAGATAGAATCCTCCACTCTCTTCATTCTCCATCATTCCCCCCCCTTTAAAAACACCTTTCCCTGTCGTCCCTACCTCTAATTCTTTCATAACCTCATCCATAATACAATTGGATTGCCAAGGAGACTACCACAATCCCTGTCTCACTCACGTATTAATTTAAACTTAATCACTTTCGATCTATTTATTCTTACACCGCTTCTATATCGTCATAAATCTTTTGATTCTATTCACAGAAGTTACCACCACCTGCATAGATTCCTATTAATCCTAATATAACGGCTCTGTTGCAAATCCATAAATCTAAATACAATTTTTTTTCTTTCCTCTCATTATTCCTCATTTGTTTCAATCGATCAGATTTGATCCACAATCATCTAGCCTATCTCACTACACATTTTCTTTTTCCAAATTATTTTTTTCGTCATATCAGCACTCTTTCGACCAAAATTATCAACTATTCATTTCCCTCCATCACTCATATGACTTAGTCTACAACACTTACGTTTCCAACTTCCTTTACTATATTACAAGGTACTAATTTTGCCTCTCAATCACTCGGAACTATCCTCCATAAACGTTTTGTTATATACAACTTCAATCCAATGAAACAAATCCTAACATAACAATAATATATATATATATCTATTATATATATAATATATATATATATATAAATTCTATATGTATCTAGTCATGCTTCATATTTTAAGGATATGTTTGGTATTATATATTTATATATATATTATATATATAATATATATATATTATATAATAATATATTTATATATATATATGACTGTTAACATAAAATTATTAAAAATTTAGAAGAAATATTTTAAATTTAATTAATAAGAATTTAAAATTTGCGAAACAATGAAATCTTTTATCAATACAAATTAATATTTTAAATCGTAGAGAGTGAGCAATAACATAAATTTTTACATTTCGGTTTCACAATAGTAATAGTTATATAAATATAGAAAGGATACTTTTTACTATAAAATATATGATGTGGAGATTATAAATTTTTATAGATTGTTCTTTTTATTATAAACAATTTTTGATTTAAATTTATTAAGATATGAAAAAAACTGAAATTTGGCCTAATGGAATGAAATGGGATTATTTTTATATTATCACCGATGTCTGATTATGTGAAAAAAATATTTCTTCGCGCATATAGGATTTAGGAGACGACTAGGGCTTAAGCAATGCGGATTCCTTTTTTTTGCTTTAGTATTAATTATCTTGGGCCGGTTAGTATCTTATGAGCTAGAAGCAAGAATATCTGGAGACGCTATTTGGAGAAGAGTTTGAGGCTAATGGAAGAAGATGCTTGTTTTACTGAAAGGAAAACCTACCTGAGAGTGTTTAACTCAAGGACTGGCAGAGTCGGAGACTCATTGCGCAAGAAATTGTTTTTTATTTTCTAGAGTGATACTAGGGTTAAAGTCTAATCGATAAAGAAACTTCGTCATGTAGTTCACAGCTTCGTCTATCTCTGTCCTTTATTGATTATAAATATATTATTTATTTTACAACTAAACGTGTAGAACAGTTTAAATTAACTACTAGCCGTAGACAAAATGATAAATTGAACAATTTTGGTTTGCGTAGCAATTTGGAAGTAAATAGTGACTCAATAGTGTGTAATTTTAGTAAGAAAAGTCTTTTTAACGCAGAGAAGAGAGTTTTAGAGGATTGGTAAGAAATATTTGGAGGATGTGTAAAAGAATGGGGTTTGAAAGAAATCGTAGATAAGAGTAAGGTTATGGTTATGAAAGAGGACAGTCCTCGGTGTGAAGTTAGCTTAGATGGGTGTAGCGCTGGAACAAGTGACTGAGTTTTAAATATTTAAGATAATTGTTGGATGAAAAGGGAACGGATGATGCCGAGTGTAATAGGTAAGTTGTGAATTGCAGGAAGGAGGCTGGTGCATTTAAATCCTTTGTGGATGTAAAGAGACTACTAATGTTTGAGTGGATGTGGTCTTGTGTTGATGGTAAGTTGTTACTATTGTGTTAAATGTTTAAGTAGTATGTAGAATATGGGTCTGGATAAAGTTATAGATTCTAAAGTACTAATGTGTTCAGATGGACAATCTTAAGGGGGTGTTAGTGTGTAGAGGAAGAATTTTGATAATGAGGAGAATGAGCGTATTACAGAGTTGTAATGGTATGAAAAAAGGATAAATGAAAGTATGTTTATGATGGTTAGGTATGTGGTAAAGAATGGATGAATAGTTCGGTTGGTATTTAAGCGGATGTAATATAATGGTGGAGTGTGTTGGGAATAGACTGGCTGGAAGACCGAAGAAAGTGAAATTGAGTCAGAAAGATGTCTGGGGAGTGAATATGTGAGTTTTGGCAGGGGCGAGAAAAGTGCATAATTAGGAGTAAATGGCAGGGTTTTGTGAGGGTGTATGGTTGAGGCACCTGGGACAAGGGGATTAGAACCGAATTGTGCCTAAATGGAATAGTGAGGGTTCCGTCGCGGTCCGTTGTAGCCCTATTAGGTGGATTTTATTTGTGCGGCAAGTATCCATAATAGGTAAAATAAAGGGGAGGATAAGTGCACTGGTGAGTTTTTTTTTTCCCCTTTTTATTTTTCCGACCCTATGGGGAAATTTTTTTTTGAGTTATAATTATCTACTTAAATCTATTTCTGTTTCTGGATACATGTTTATGACACCTTAACCTAGTCTTAGAGGGGGAAAAAGGTGGGATCCATGTGATGATGGACGATCTTTAGATTCAAATGTAGTAATGATGATGATATAAATATATTTATATATATATTAATTATATATTAATATTATAATAATTATAATAGTTATATATAATATATTAAATATAATAATATATATTTTAATAATATAATATTATATATATTAATATATATAATAATTGACATACTCACTTTAGAAATATACTTTTATAATAAATATAATAATTTTCTTTCGGTTAGAGAAAATGAATATAAAAAGAAAATTAAATAATTGGCAAGTTTAAAAATCCAACAGTACTTGCACAAGTTACTAAGCAAAGTACCAAGTAACAAAAGGCTAAGTACAAGTACAAGTACAAGTACAGTGGTTTTAGAAACTGCTAAGTAAAATACATAGATACAAGTACTTACCAAATAAAAATGTTAACTTAAGAATAAGTACTAAGTATAAGTATTGTACTTGATACCACATAACCCTGGATATTATATATATATATATATTATAATATTAATAATTAATTATATATATATATATAATAATATATATACTATATATATATATATATAATAGCTATATATATAGTAATCATCATATATATATAATAAATATATATATATTATTATAATATATAATTAAGGAGGAAGATGGAAGAAGATGAGGAGCGGGAGAGAATGATAGAATTGAAGAGAGGTAAGTACGAGTAGTAAATAAGATTCACTATAGTCGCTCTGATCAATGTCTATATATTATATATATTATATTTAATTATAATTAATTATAATATATATCTTATTAATATTATTATTATTTTATTATATAACCTATTATATATATTATATATGTAATATATTCCTAATATATTAACATATTATTAACTATTTATATATATATTTAATATATATATATATATATATAATTCTATAATATATTATAATATTATATTGTATATATAATCTATATAATTAATATTATATTATATAATATATAATATATATAATTTATTAAGAATATTATATATATATTATTAATTATATATTTATATATTATATTATAATTATGTATATTATATATATATATTATTATATATTATAATATATATATATAGTATGTGTATATATATATATATATTAATATATATATAGATATTAAGATAGTTTTGAAAGATTTCTTTCGTCTCACATAATAAGACTATTATAAACATTATTACATATTTATATATATATATATAATAGTATAATATTATTAATATATTAGTTTATAATATTAAAAAATATATTATTTTATTTTCCACTTTATCTCTCTTTTTATCATTTCCTTATTTTCCACCAAGAATGGGAGTAAGGGTGCTGTGACGAGCATCGGATAAGAAAAAGCATGTAGAAGAGTATAATATAGTGAATGAAGCCCACACTTATGATCCTCGTACATTAATTCATAGCGAGAACTCATCGAGTCAGAAATCCACCTAAATGACTTATGGTAGCACGATTGGACCTTACTATGGTAGATATCGTCATGTTAGGGTTCATGCAATTGCCCGGTGGCCACAAACATACCCTCAAAATCCCTGTCATTCACTCTGTTTTATACACTTTTCTCGACCTCTACAAAACTCAGCATTTCTTGCCTTCTCAGACATTCATTTCACGACTCAATTCCACTTTCTTTCGGTACTCCAGCCGGTCGGTTCCAACACACTCGCACTTAATACATTGCTTACCAACGACGTATCATTTCAATTGCGCTTTCCACATGACCAAACATTCAACATACTTTCATTTAATTCTCATCATTTACCTTTCTCCACACACAATCTCTCTTAATCGTTTCATTCTCATTTTTATTAATTCTTCTCACTAGCATGCCCTAAGATTGTCCACTGAACACATTGAACTTT
Source organism: Trachelipus rathkii (assembly GCA_015478945.1). Lineage (NCBI taxonomy): Eukaryota > Metazoa > Arthropoda > Malacostraca > Isopoda > Trachelipodidae > Trachelipus > Trachelipus rathkii. The sequence goes on from JABUQX010024402.1 coordinate 8,767, forward strand.
AGATCTATACTTATTTCAGACCATAGTCTACTATATCATAGCTTAACAGGTAACAACATATCCTCATGTAAGACTCTGCGCACCTCCAAGACTTAGTCCTTTTACACTTCGACCAACGATTTATTGACAGCCGGTCTCTTGCATTCACAATTCCTACTACACTCTGCATCATCCGTTCGTTCCCTTCTACATATTCTCTAAATATTTAAACTCAGACCTTGTTCAAGATGCTCTACCAAATCTAACATTATACTTACCCTGAGGACTGTCCTCACTCACAAATAACTACTCTTATCTAAGTTTACTTTAACTTCCTTTTACATACCCTGCCAAACTCTCTTCAACCTCCTAAACTCTCTTCAGATTTCCGCCACAACATAAAACCAAATCTTCCGCATATAAAAGGTAGGGACCTTCCACTCAATCTCCTCATTCTCCATTCTAAATCACCATTTCTGCTATCCCACTCGATTCTTTTCATAACATCATAATACAAATTGAATAACCAAGGAGAATAACAAACCTGTTCACTCGCTACTTAATCCTAAAATACATTGACACATTTATTTTACCACGTTTTCACTATTGTCAATACCTTTTGATTTCCTTCAGAAGCCTAGCCACCAACACCATATATAACTAATACTGCCATAAAAGTTCCTCCTATTCTCTAATCGCTGTTGGTAATCATAAACTAAATATAATTTATTCTTCTTCCCTCTTTTCTAATCATTTGTTTCAATGTAAGATTTGATTCACACATCTCTATAAAGCTATATATATTATTTTTTTTTTTTTTTTTTTTTACATGATACCACAACTCACCAATGCCCTTTTCAAACGGAGGGGGCCAAAAATAATAATTAAAAAAAAAAATTACATAAAGAAAAAACATTAAAATTATGGAAAGTACCTACCTTCTGTCTTACCTTAAGCAATTACCTCGGTGGGTTGGGCGCTGACGCGGGATTTTATAGAGGAAGATTGATTAGCGGGGAAAAATAAAGAAGGAAGGAGTTCCACAAAACAGATGTGGCTGGAAGAAGGAGGCACCACAGCGATCTTGAGTCTCAATATTCACTGCAATATTCATGAGAGAACAAGGCAAATCTTGTATTATCGAGGGGACGCAAGTGGGTGGTAGGATTGCGAGAGGTCATTACTCGAGCACCTGCGTTGTATACCTATAGAAAAGAGATAGGGCGGCGACGTCACGACGCAGAGAAAGGGGGTCTAGGGAGTCAGAAAGTATGGGAAGTTTTTATAAAGCTCTTAGCCTTAGCTTCAACTCTATCCAAAGGAGGGTGGAACCGCCACCCCAAATGTGGGAAAGTATTCCATACAGGGGCGAAAGACCTTTATATAACTGGAGCATCTGAGCAGAAGAAAAAGATTCACGCATCTGAACAAGAATTTCACGTCTTTTTTTTGGGCATTTTAGCACGAGGTGATGTGGAGGTCTAAGACAAATTCACTATTTTATTGTTTAGTCCTAGAATGTTTATGTTTTTATTAGTAAAGACATTTGAGCCGTCAAAGGGAATAGGAGTGGGAGGTATTTTTTAAGAAGGGAGATATGAAGAAGCTTGAGTTTTCAAGAGTTGAACTTCAAAGATTACGAATTTACGCTAATCCTGAGAAATTCCGAACCGAAATCGGGCCAGAATTGGATATCAGAAAAGCTGTGACGAGAGGAATCTGATATAAACGGGGAGCCAATTAAATGAGTGGAAGAATGGAGAGTTGAGATCATCGGCATAAGAGTGAACAGAGTTAGAAGTGCAGGATATAATAGTATATATATAATATAATTATTTATATTATATTATTATATATATATATATAATATATATATATATATAATATATATTAATTATATATATAAGATATATAATATAATATATATATATTATAGAGGAGTGAGAGATGAGAGAGAGAGAGAGAGGAGAGCCCATACATAGATCTATAGTCGCCTGATATTATATACTATTATATATATAATATATAATAAATAGTATATTTTTTTTATATATATTATATTATATTAATATATTATATATCATATATATTATATATTATTATATCTATATATATATATTTATTATATATATATTTATATATATATATTATATATATATATTAACTCATATATATTATTATATGATATTATATATATATATATATTTATATATATATATAATTATACGGTATATATATATATATATATATATTAATATTATATATATATATATATATATATATATATATTATATATATATATATAATAATATCGGTATATATATATAGATATATATATAATATATTATCTATATATATATATATATATAGTATATATATATATAATCTATATATATATATATTATATATAATATATATATAATATATTATATATTAATATTTATAATTTTATATTGTATAATATTTAATATATATATATATATATATTAATATATATATATATATATTTATAATAATATATAATAATTATATATATTATATATAATATATATATTATAATATATATCATATATAATATATTATAATATTATATTTATATATATATATATATATATATATCTATATATATATTATATAATATATATATATATATATACATATATTATTATATATTATTATATATATATATATATATATAATATATATTATATTAGTTATATATATTCTATTTTTATTTATATATATATATATATTATAAATATGTGTGTGTGGTGTGTGTGTGTGTGTGTGTAGGTGTGGTGTGTGTGTGTATGAAATATTAAAGAGGAGAAAAATAATAATTATATAAATTAATTAATAAAGCAGAAAGAAAGGAAACAATGATAAAAAATTAGCCTAAATGAATTTTAATGAAGAGAAATATAAAACAAAATTATAAAACAAAATAATAGAAAGCAATAAAAAAAATAGAAATGAAAGGAAATAAAAGAGAAAGGAATGAGACCAAATGAAAAAGTAAAGAAGGGAGTAATGAAGTGAAATGAAAACAGAATAAAAGGAAATGATATAAAAAGAAATGAGATAGCAACAATGAAAACTAAATGTGAACAAAAAACAAAACAAAAAATAAAATAATAGAATAAATAGAAATGAAATGGAGGAATAGCGTGTAGATAATGGTTGTTGTGTTCAGCCTTTGTATAATTATATACTTTCCCCTTCAAAAGAAATAAAAATTCTTTTTTGTTCTAAACTTTTGAAAAATAAATTATTAATTGTTTTAAGTTATCCTCGAGTTAAGTTTGTGCAACTTTTTTTCTTAACTTTTTCACTTTTTTTTCATAATAAAACATTAATTATTATGAGAGGGTCTCCAAAGCCAGTGTTGCTGAGTTTGAATATAAAGCGAATTTGTATACAGCTCTGATTATATATATATATATATATATATATCATATATAATATATAATATATTATATATATTTAATATTATATTTTAATATTTTATAATATATTATATAAATATAATTATGCTAATTTTATTATATATATATAAATATATAATTATATTTAATTAAATTATAATATCTTATATTATATATATATATTAATATATTATAATTATATATATATATATATTAATATATATATTTAATATATTATAATTAAATTATGATCCACAAGATTCTTTTAGATTGATATTGTATATTTATATAACATTTATTCTTCGTAATTTATTCATTAAATATTTATAG
>JABUQX010024402.1:25000-27500 GCA_015478945.1 Trachelipus rathkii
AACTATATTTAACAGCCATCCCAAGGGGATTATACATATTGATTACATGAGTCCTTTTATTTTAGCATAGTGCATCAGTCACATTTATCCACTACATAATTCATCTTGTTCAGCCGTCACTTTTTTGTGTGTTGAACAGAGTGCACTTTCTTTCAATCGTATAGGTTCGTGCTACATCTGTTGAATCATATCATAGAATAGTTGATAGGGCATGAGGCTACACTCAAGGGCATGAGGCTACACTCAGTTACCATAGAATCAGTTATTGTTTAATGAGGTCACACTTAGTCCCCATAATTTACTATTAGAATTCGTTTAAAGATTAAATTAAAGTTTATAGTTTTCCCCCTTCTTTTATTACCCTCTTTCAACCATCAATCTCAAAATATTATGTTATCGCTGTAGTAATTTAGCTTTGTTTTTTTTTTGTATGTCTCATAATTTACCGTTTTTTTTCTTTTTTTTTTTTAGGGTTTGCTTCGAGAACGTCCACCAACACGGAGTGCAAGGATTTCAGTGAATGTTTTGTTATGGGTGTGAAGGGGGGAAATATTTTTAAAAAAATTATTTAAATGTAAAGTGATGTAAATCGAATAAGTTAATTTATGATAAATATTTTTCAGTGTTTGCATTAATTTTGAAAAAATAAAAGAGAAACAGACTATAAGCAGAACTTTTAATGTTTTTTCTAATTGATAATATAAAGGAGCGTGAGCTTGAATAATCGTCGACATTTCACGATCTTACGTTCTACGTTTGAGAGGTAATATATTTATATATTTATTATATTATTATTATTTCTTTTGTTATATTATATTATTTTTCTTTATTTATTATTATTAATTTATTTTTTATTGAATGTTTTGTACATGAATGGTTTTTGTTGTTTTTTAGTTTGATTCGTTTCGTTTCTTTTGAAGCTTTGAAGGTGTTATTGTGATTTGTGGACGTTGTTTTTGGTTTGAAGAAGTGAAGATTTCAAGGTGCAAGGTAGGTGTGAGTATCTATTATTATTATTATTATTATTATTATTATTATTATTATTATTATTATTATTATTATTATTATTATTATTATTATATTTACTTATGTTTTTATTTGTATTTTTTAATTTTTTTTATGATAGTACTGTTGAGGTTGGTTCCAGCAGTTGAACTGTTCCTTGGTATGATGGTTCGCTGCGTTTGGGGGACTTGTCAAATAAAGTATAACAAAAAGCTGGAGACACTCCAGGTGACGACAATAATTTCCTTATTTCATAGTTTATTTTTATTATTTTTTTTGAGATGATTTTGATAATTTTAATTTTGATTGAATTGTTTTTTTTTATCTTGCATAATGGTTTAATAATTAAAAAAAAATATTTATATTCGTAAAGTATATTTACATTAATAAATAATAAATAAGTATAATAGTAAAGTAAAGTAATAGTAAAGGCTTGAATTTAATTATATTCCTCATATGTTATTTCATTTTTTATATTTGTTCTATATTGTGTAATAGGTAGGATTTTTTTTTCTATTTTTTCTTAGCTTTTTGTTTTTCCTGAGCGAGTTCATCTGATACAAGACTGAGGTAAATGAGAGCCACATATAATATAGAACAGATAGAAAGTAAATAAGAAAATAAGAGGCCTGAAGAATTAGATTTGAAAGAAATAAGTTGAAAATATGGATTTATTGTAAAGACCAAAATTTAGATTGATGAATAATAAGAAAATAATTAGATTGAAAAGATTTTGAAAGAAAGAAGTTGAAAATAGAAATTGTTTGTAAAGACAAATTTAGATTGATAAGAAAAAGAAAATTAACTTGAAACAAGAAATCATTTGAAAGATACACATAAAAGTGTAGAAAATAAAATTGAAATAAACAATACAAAATTCGAAGAATAGTAAAGAAAACTTAATAAATAAAAACGATTGAAATATTATTCATTAAATTTATTTAATAAATTTAATAAATTTAGATTAAGGTGTTTTAGTATTAGGGAATTTATTAGTATTAGGGAATATATATCGTTTAGAATTAGAGAAAATATTTATTTAAACTTAACATACCCTTGCCGTGGGGGTTGATAAGACTATTGGTTATTTGGAGTTGTTTTTTTCAGATTTAAGTATAGATTATTTACTCTTTAACGTACGCGGTTGCGATTTAACCTTGTAGTGGTTTTCGGATTGGTTGCGGTTATCGGTTGAGGTTGGGGATTTTTTTTAATAAATTTTTTTGGCTGCTTGTGTTTTTTTGGGTTTGTTTTTTTCCCTGCACCTTTTATAGTTTGTTTATTTATTGTGTTTTGTTTGTTCTTTTGTTTTCTTTCCAGGACCCACGACCCTAAAGAGATTTGTTTGTGGCGTCAAAACCACGACATATTTCTTCCTATTATATGCAGACTGGTAGTGGTCGAAAGATCCATACAGTTCCACCAAATGAACTCTCAAGTAGACTAAACCCCCGAATGTTCTCCGGCTTGAGTAGAATTTCCGCCTTAGTCCTAG
>JABUQX010024402.1:32500-39906 GCA_015478945.1 Trachelipus rathkii
ATTGTGAGGGGGTATGGTTGTGCCCCACCTGGGCCAAGGGATGGGGACCAGCAGATTTACCATTCTTCAACTTTCTCACTCTACCCATTACCTCCTCCTTGCTAATAACCTCATCCCCAAAATCAACCTTTCCTTCTTCACCATCAAACCCACAACACAGTCACTATCACCTTTTAATTACTGGCAATATTATACAGATTTTCGGAAGTGTTTTTTCCACACTCACTCACATCCATTCCATCAGTTAACAAAGAACCATCCCTATTATTCATTATTCTGAGGCAGGTTCCTCTTATTCTAATTCTTAATCTCTTTTCGAGCTTTCCTTCAGAAGAAGCTTCCTAATTCCCTTGTATGTCCCCATCATCCTCCTTTCCAAACTGTTTATTTACCCTTTTTTTTTTCTCTTAGGTATGCATCTTTTATTTTTTCCTTTCTCCTTTTTATATAATTCCAAGGCATCTTTCTTTTGAAACTTCATCATTTGCTTTTAGTACATTCAACCATGCTTCTTTTTTACTTTTTAACCACTTGCATCACCTCTTCATTCCACAACTCACTGTTAGCATTCTTACTTCTACTTTAGGCACACCCACAAACTTCTTTTGCACTCTGCTAACAAACAATTGCTTCCTTCATTTGCTTCCAGATTTATTCATTTCAACTTGTTTCACGCATTCAACTGATTTACTTGGCGAGGGTTCTTATATACTTAATCCTTTTACCTTGTTCACTAAACTTCTCCTTACACCAACATGTTGTTTATGCCTTGATGCAATAAAAAGAATAGAAGTAACTCCACCTCCAGTACAACCACTCACAAACCCCTCACCAAACCCCCTACAACACACCAAACAACACTGCACACACTCAACACCACCACACACAATAATCCTCAAACCAACCCAACCCATCACACCACCACAAATAATAATACACAATATTCCCAACACACCCAAAACCCCACCAACTATAACACAACAATCTCCAACCCAACAAACAAACAATCCAAAGACCACACACTCAGGAACACCACATCACCATAATGCACCAACCACCTCGGCCACACCACACTCACCAACCCCCAACAATAAAACCCACAGTCCAGCTGGCTCAACACAACATACCAACTTGAGGACGGTCCACCAAAACATAACCACATCACGAACTAAAGCCCTTCTTACACACCCTGCAAATCTCTACCACTCTCAAACCTCTAGACGCGCACACCAGAAAACATCCGGATATAATCGGAGGGACCTCCACTCATTTCTCCACTCACATCTAACAGATCTGCCATTCCCCACCTTCGAATTTCTCAAACCCATCCAATACACAGAATAACCAAGGAGACATAACCAACCCTGGCCACTCCGCTATAATCTAAACCAATCACTCGACGGCATTTATCTGCACACGGCTTCACATTCGTCATACATACTTTTCCAAGCAGAAGCCTACCACCAACAACCATATTCACAACACCTCAAAGAGCTTCCTATTAATCTATCAATACCATTTGCACCATAAACTAAATACACAAATTTATCCTTTATCATTTTCTCAATCTCATTTTTTAATGTAAATGCACCTTGTTTCTTCACCAATCGTCCTTCAGTCACTCGACTCTTTCGACAAATACCAGCATTATTCTCCTACCGACATTTACTATTTCAACGAGGTCTTTTACCATCACCTAATAAGGGGACTATTAACTGCGCTCCATGCCTGGAACTTTCTCCATAACCTTTGTTACAACACTCCAAATCAATCAATCACCATCCCTCGTTCTTGATAATTACACTAATTTCACCTAATCTGAGATTTCCACTGCTTCAATCATTTCCTCTTCTCACTCTAACCCCATCACTCCTTATTAATGACCTCATCCCAAAATCCCTATTCCTTCTTGCACCATAAACCCACACATTCATCTATATATAAATATATATATATATATTATATATTTAATATATATATATAATATATATATTAATATATATATATTTTGATATAATATATATTATATATATAATATAATATATATTATATATTATATATATATATATATATATAGTATTTTTTCATTTTGCAGTTATCACTATTCTTCCTCCAGACTGGGGTAGGTGCGTACATGCAACGGAAAAGAGAGAGTAAAAGCTTACTATGACAGTCGACATAGGTGAAGCCCGCCTACCCGCCCCCTCTATACCTATAGTGAGAACTCGGCCGCGTCAAAATTCCACCAGAAGCTTCACGGGACGCGAGACGGATCTACACTATGGCAATACCGTCAGTGTAGGTGTTCATTCCTGGCCCTTGGGATTATATATATTTATATATATTTATATTCAATTATATATATTATAATAATATAATATATATATATATATTATATATATATATATTTATTATATAATTATATATATATATTATAATTATATATATAATATATAATATATATATATAATATAAATATATATATATATATATATCTATAAATATAATAATAATATATATATTTATATATATATAATATATATATATATATATATATATTATAAAATATTATATAAATTTAATATATTAATATATATATATAATATATATTATATATAATGGTGTTATGAGATTGAAACAACCCTTGGTATTCAACCACAACACCAACCCCGCTCATGTCGGATATGTGATATGTTAAAAATAAATAAATAAAAAATTTATATATATATATATAATATATATATTATATAATAATAATTATTATATATATATATATATATATATATCATATATATATTATATATAAATTATATATATATTAAGACTTTAAAATAATCAATATAGATAGACGATGTAGTTTTAAATTTAAAACATCTCTTAAATCTTATAGTTTATAATTTTTAATTACAGATTGCTGAAGGATATTCCGTGGGTGGCGACCACCGCGGACTGCTGGTTGGTCAACAACAGGTCCTACCTGGGAATGACAGCACATTGGCTGAACCCCAAGACCCGCATGAGAGAGCACGCCCTCCTGGCCTGCTTCCGTCTCAAAGGACATCACACTTCTGATATTTTCGCCGAAGCCATAGTGAGCACCCACAACAAGTTCCACCTGCAGGACAAAGTAACCAGGGTCACGATGGACAACGGTAGGAACTTCATCAAGAAGTTTGTTCAGTTCGGCACGGAAACTGATCTTTTGTTGGACATTCCTATGGCTGCTGCCGATTCGAGAGCGGAATGCGTGGAGAATGAGAACCTGGCCTTGAATTTTGAGACAGAAGCTATGGACCAGGTAGAGTTCATCTCTATTGAGGGCGCTTTTGAAAATTCCAGTGGCCCGGGTCACAATTTTCCAGCTTTCATGAGGTGTGCAACCCACACCTTCAACTTGATAGTGAGTGTGGATGCAGACAAAGCACTTAACAGTGCTCCGTTCAAGATGGCATACAGGAATGCCATGGCCAAGGCACAGGCGCTATGGGATCAGCAGATTTGCAGCACAGCGCCTGAAGACATTACCCTGAAAGAGTTAAAGAGGGTGCTGGTGATTCCCAAAGATACCAGTTGGAGCTCCACCTATTACTCTGTTGTTGTCCTGAACAACGTTCTGGAGAGGAAGTGGGAAATTGTCCATAAGGCCATGACGCAACTGAAGCTGCAAACGTTCACGAATTCTGATGTCGACTTTTTGAAGGAGTACGCTCAGGTGATGTCAGTTGTTTCCAAGGCCTTGAATGTGATGGAGTGGGAATCACAGACATATCTTGGGAGTCTTCTGCCAATTGTGACGGTTGTTGTCACGAAGTTGAACGACGCCAAGTCTAAAGGCTTTTTGTACTGCAATCCATTGATAGATGCAATACTGGCAGGCATCACGAAAAGGTTTGGACCCCTCCTACAAAACCAAGAGTTCCAGTTGGCCTCTGCCTTCCACCCTAAGTTTCGCTTGTTCGGACTAGAAAAGCATAATCACATCCAATATAGCAATATAAAGAAGGCTATGGAGACTGCTGTGGAAACAGCTCTGAGGAAGTGCAACAACACCACCAGTAATGAGGATGAAGAAGATGATTTCTTCATCGATATCATCCAGAGTCAAAGATCTTTGAAGCTTAAGGCACAGAACTTGGTGAAGACCTGGTTGGCGGCCGCCTCTGAGGAGACCCTCAATGACCATACTTTCTTTAGTGAGCAAGTATTAATCGATCTGTTTATGAAATATAACACAGCCATCCCATCGAGTAGTGCTGTAGTTGGACGTCTCTTCTCCAAGGGCAAAGATATTTTGAGGCTCTGGGATGCCACCCTGCCAGACGCTCAATTTGAGAAGATGATGTTCATAAAAGGCAACCAGCATCACTTTGAGGCGATGAAGAAGGAGGAATTGAAAGTTAAGCAAAGTGAGTACATAAATTATATTATTTAAAGTTATTTTTCATGTTTTTTTTTAGTTTTTATCACTTTTTGATTTGTTTAATACATTTTTACTGTAAACAAGCTGTGTGTTGAATATAATTAATGTTTAATTCTATTTTTTCATTTAATTACTTTATACCTATCCATAGCCACCTGTTATACCATCCCTTTTTTGATCACCCATTTAGGTCACCCAACAGAATGAATCTGAAGCTATTACTTAATAATTAATATAAAATTCAATTTGTTCATTTAATTACTTACGCTGTTATACCTTTTTTAATAAGCTCTATGTTTAAGCTATAACATATTATAAAGTTTTAGAACTCTTTAAGGATTGTTGAGACCAAAAACTAGACCAAAACTTAATAAAATAAAAACTAATGTTTATCTGTTATTATTACCGCGTGTTGCAGAATGCGAAGGAAGAAAGCCGTTCCAATCCTTCTATCACCATAGCTCTCACTTGTAACCGCCAGAATTTTTGAGCATCTATAATTCCCAGTTCTAACCTCTAAGCCAATTATTAATATTTTTTCTATCAATTTAAGTTTTGACTCTCTGTTCCTGAAGATTATAAAGAGGCTTCAATAGGATATGTAGAAATTGTTGCTTTCTAATTCCCTTCTTTTCTGCTTCCTCCTCTACTTTGCCTGCCTGTAAATATTTTTAGAAGCAATAAACGATGGAGCTGCTTCATCCTTTCTCAAAGGAAAATAAAAATTTTGGACTTATTTTATATCTCGTCTATTCTCCTACGTTGTAAGGGTGAGTAGGAAAGGGAGAAGTTCAGAAAGATCCCACCCAGAAATGACCCAAACACAATTGAAAATTAACTATAGATTTAAGAAAACAAAGGGGGTGATATTAAACTAACCTTGTTTTTCTATAGCTGTGCAATGACTAGGACTAAGGCGGAAATTCTACTCAAGCCGGAGAACATTCGGGGGTTTAGTCTACTTGAGAGTTCATTTGGTGGAACTGTATGGATCTTTCGACCACTACCAGTCTGATGGTCTAGGTAGCGATGTCGTGGTTTTGAGGCCACAAACAATCTCTTTAATGGTCGTGGGTCCTGGAAAGAAAAGCAAAGAACCAAACAAACAATAAATAAACACAATAAAACTCAGGAAAAAAATCAAACCCAAAAACACAAGCAGCAAAAAAAATTTATTAAAAAAATCCCCAACCTCAACCGATACCGCAACCAATCCGAAAACCACTACAAGGTAAATCGCAACCGCGTACGTTAAAGAGTAAATAATTTCCTTAAATCTGAAAAAAACATCTCCAAATAACCAATAGTCTTATCAACCCCCACGGCAAGGGTATGTTAGTTTAAATAAATATTTTCTCTAATTCTAAACGATATATATTCCCTAATACTAATAAATTCCCTAATACTAAAACACCTTAATCTAAATTTATTAAATTTATTAAATAAATTTAATGAATAATATTTCAATCGTTTTTATTTATTAAGTTTTCTTTACTATTCTTCGAATTTTGTATTGTTTATTTCAATTTTATTTTCTACACTTTTATGTGTATCTTTCAAATGATTTCTTGTTTCAAGTTAATTTTCTTTTTCTTATCAATCTAAATTTGTCTTTACAAACAATTTCTATTTTCAACTTCTTTCTTTCAAAATCTTTTCAATCTAATTATTTTCTTATTATTCATCAATCTAAATTTTGGTCTTTACAATAAATCCATATTTTCAACTTTTTTCTTTCAAATCTAATTCTTCAGGCCTCTTATTTTCTTATTTACTTTCTATCTGTTCTATATTATATGTGGCTCTCATTTACCTCAGTCTTGTATCAGATGAACTCGCTCAGGAAAAACAAAAAGCTAAGAAAAAATAGAAAAAAATCCTACCGATTACACATAATACATATAATATAAAAAATGAAATAACATATGAGGAATATAATTAAATTCAAGCCTTTACTATTACTTTACTTTACTATTATACTTATTTATTATTTATTAATGTAAATATACTTTACGAATATAAATATTTTTTTTTAATTATTAAACCATTATGCAAGATAAAAAAAAACAATTCAATCAAAATTAAAATTATCAAAATCATCTCAAAAAAAATAATAAAAATAAACTATGAAATAAGGAAATTATTGTCGTCACCTGGAGTGTCTCCAGCTTTTTGTTATACTTTATTTGACAAGTCCCCCAAACGCAGCGAACCATCATACCAAGGAACAGTTCAACTGCTGGAACCAACCTCAACAGTACTATCATAAAAAAAATTAAAAAATACAAATAAAAACATAAGTAAATAATAATAATAATAATAATAATAAAATAATAATAATAATAATAATAATAATAATAATAATAATAATAGATACTCACACCTACCTTGCACCTTGAAATCTTCACTTCTTCAACCAAAAACAACGTCCACAAATCACAATAACACCTTCAAAGCTTCAAAAGAAACGAAACGAATCAAACTAAAAAACAACAAAAACCATTCATGTACAAAACATTCAATAAAAAATAAATTAATAATAATAAATAAAGAAAAATAATATAATATAACAAAAGAAATAATAATAATATAATAAATATATAAATATATTACCTCTCAAACGTAGAACGTAAGATCGTGAAATGTCGACGTTTATTCAAGCTCACGTTCCTTTATATCAATCAATAAGAAAAAAACATAAATACAGTCTATAGTCTGTTTTCTCTTTTATTTTTTCAAAAATTAATTGCAAACACTGAAAATATTTATCATAAATTAACTTATTCGATTTACATCACTTTACATAAATAATTTTTAAAAAATAATTCCCCCTTCACTCCCATAACAAAAACATCACTGAAATCCTTGCACCCGTGTTGGTATGTGGACGTTCTTCGAAAGCAAACCCTAAAAAAAAAAGAAAAAAAACGGTAAATTATGAGACATACAAAACAATAACAAGCTAAATTACTACAGCGATAACATA
>JABUQX010024403.1:17500-52723 GCA_015478945.1 Trachelipus rathkii
CTTAATAAGTTCATACAATCTTAAAACTGGTCGCTCCTCTCTCTCCACATGTCAGCACATACAATTGCCTGACTCCGTGATCCTTGCATGTATAATTCCAGGTTCTTTTATGACCTAGCAATTGTTTTTTAAACATTTTATTTAAAAAAGAAAATAAATCACTTTTTGCTCTTGTTTCCCGCCCAATACAGAATCGGTTGGACAAATACAGCAGAAAATATAATTATTTTTTATCTTTTAAAGCATGCATGTTACCTCTATTCCAGATTATATATATATATATATATATATATATATATATATATATATATATATATATATATATATATATATATATATATATATATATATATATATATATATATATATATATATATATAAATATATATATATATATATATATATATATATATATAGATATATATATATATATATATTTATATATATAACCTTTACTTCTTATATATATATATATATATATATATATATATATATATATATATATATATATATATATATATATATATATAACTATATATATATATATATATATATATATATATATATATATATATATATATATATATATATATATATATATATAATCAAAAAATCCCATATTTTAAAAAATTAAAACATTAAAATAGTGAGCTTTCGAAACATGAACACATTCTTCTTTTCAAACTATATAAAATAACTTCTGAAAAAAAAAAAAAAACTTGAACTATGACGTTATACGAAACCTTGACAACCTATACTAAGAAATCGTCAATCTCCGCCAACACAAAAAAAGTTTAAAAAATAAAGGAATTACCCTTCGTGATAGCATCAATTGAAAATGCACTTTTATTAATATTAGTTGTGCTTTAGATTAAAAATGATTCCGTTTTATTTTCTAAAAATATTTATTTATTATTGAAAACAGATAACCTGGAAATACTAAAATATTCTAAATTTTGAAAGATTTTCTATTAAGATTCTAAAAAAATTTCCTTGCTAACAGCGTTGCTTTCTTTATGAAATATTCTTGATATTTTAAAGTTTTATAAACCTTTTAAATATATATTTAGGTTATTCTCCTAAAGGATTCGTTCAATTTTGAAAATATTTTCTGGAGACACCTCAGGGTAATAATCTAGCAGTTTTGGGTGTTCTAGATACTTGTACTTTTGATGAACAGATTAATTTTAAGATTTATAGGAAGAATATTCATGCAGATTATTACCTGCATTTTTATTCTTTACATTCAGCTTATATAAAGAGAGGTGTTGCTATGAAGCAATTTTTGAGAACGTATAGAGATTGTAGTCCTCAATTTTTATTAGAAAATGTTATATATACTAAAAAGGTTTTTAACAATTTTAAATATTCAAAAGATGTTATAAAGAAAGCAGTGGCGATGGAAGGGACTTTTTTTAAATAATTCTAATGGCTCTAAATCTTTCAATATAGATAATCTTTTAATATATCCAGGTAATTTCGACTTGGTATCAAGAAAGATTGATCCAAAAAAAGTGTAAACTTTGTGTACATTAAAAAAAAAAAAAAAAAAATTTAAACCTGTTATTAAAATACAAAATAAATAATGTTGCGCTATATAAAATACATTTCCGGGATTACACAAAGAAATATATAGGAGAAACTAATGATTTTTAAAGAATTTACCAACATTAATATTCTACAAGAATTGATGATGAAAATTCAGCGTTAGTTACTCATAGAAAAAATGAAAATCATTATATGAATATTAATAATGCATCTCTGATTTCACTAATAAATAATAGCAATTTTAGAAAATTAGCTGAATCATTTTAAATTCAATACACAACCAATACGAATATTAATAATGGTGAAATTTCAATTGATGAGGTCACGGATAATATTATGAAGAGAAATCTCCTTTTTCAATAAATTGTTATTGCGGAGAATGAAGATTTCCTTAGGTAGGTTGTAATGGTTTCATATAGCGTCGAAGCGGCGTAGTTTTATTTTATTTTTTTTATAATAATTTTTTTCCACCGTCATTTTTTAATATCTATATCTATACACAATCTGTCTGCCCGGACTTGTACACAGTCTGGGTAGACAGACTGTATACAAGTTTCAAAAGCTCGCAATTTTAAGATTTTAATTTTTAATGTTTTAATGTTTTAATGTTTCAATTTTTTAACCTATTAAATTTACATTAAAATATTTTTATCAATCAAATCTGGAGGATAATAATTAAACGGCATATAACGTAATTTGTTTTTGTATTAGATTCTGAAAGGACTGTCTTTAGTGGCTACACTATGATATCTAGACCCATGAGCACTGTTAATACTATAATACAATTATAGTTTATCCTTATTAATTAAATATCATTATTATTCAATACTTTGTAAAATGAAACTATAAAATAATATAATATGCACAAATTAATAAAATTATTAGAAATAAAATAAAAATTTAATAGTTAATAAAAATAATATTAATTGGAAAATAATTATAAAATTTGCTCATATATAGTTATCAATTGATCATCAGGTCAGGTCAAATTATACAATATATATTTAAATATTATTAATTTCTACTTAAGAAAAATCATATCTATCCATATATCAATACGATGTGTTATGATGCGTCATTATAGCTGCGAGAGCGTACGTAATAGATGATTTCAGCACTATATTAATATATATATTATAGTAGGAAAAGAATAATATAAAGAGAGAAGAGAGATAATATAAGAATTATGGGGAGAGTGAACTTTCTTACATGTAAATAAAGCAATATTTCACTCTAGCAACTATAACTACATTATATTACTACACATATAAATTTTTATCACTTTTATATTTTATTTCTATTTTCATATAGATAAATATAATATATATTTTATGATTTCGATATATTATTTAAATTCGAATACGCTTTTTTTAAATGTCGTTTTATTTTATCTGGAGGGCATGACCTATAATTATATATTATATATCAGAATATATCGAATATATATTTATATCAAAATAAAATAAAATATATTATATTTAAAAATAAAAGATAAAATACATATATAATATAATAAATAATAATAATACATAATATATATAATAGAATATAATATAAAATTATAGTCATATATATTCTAAGAATAATATAAAAATAATATATATTTGATTTTATCTATGTCGTTAATTACACCAAATAATACTAATATAATAAATTAAATTTAAAAATATATAATAAATAGTTTATATTTTTAATACATTTAATAGTATAATAGTATATATATATAATATAAAAAAGAGAATATAAATATATATATATATATAATGAATAAATATATAAATAATAAACGTATAATATACTTATAAAAGTTTATTTATTTTATATCTATATTATATATAAAAAAAATTATATACACTATATTATATGTAATGAATAATTATAAATATTATTATATAAAGAATATAAATAAATAAGATAAGATATAAAAATAGTATGATAAAAGATATAAAAATAAAAATATAATAATAAAAAAAATAATAATAAAATAAATCAAGAAAATATATAATTTAGTCCGCATATATATAAATAAATATTGAGAGAATATGCAAATTTAGAGAAAATTTGTGTTGTGGATTGGGAGATAGAACCAGATATAAACCACCCAGCCTTCCCGGGACTACCAAAAAAAAATAGAGATATTCAGTGGAATGCCAAAATATATATAATAGATAAATTTTTTAAGTTTTTCAAGATTGTAAATATAAAAAAGAAATAACAAATAAAATATATATATATATATATATATATTATAATATAAGAGATATATATATATAGGAAATAGATACATTGATGAGTTTATATTTCTGATTATTTTACAATATATAAAATATATTTAATATAGATATAAAATATAAAAAAAAAAAAAAATAATATATAATTAGAATAATATTTAGTTCTCGAGTGTCCTATAAAGTTATAATCGATATTGACGAACATCAATATAAATAGAGATAACAATATATATAAAAAAAAACCTACTATATATATAATATAATAAGAGAATAATATAAAGTTATATATATAAATATATAGTTTTATATTTTAATCAACTCGAAAGAGCGGATATTGAGAATAATTCAATATATATATATATATATATATATAAATTCAGAAATGATATATATATATATGGTAAAATAAATATATAAAACATAATATAGATAATATAACAGTATTTCTTACGTGAGAATAAAATAATAATAAGATATATAATATGGATAAACACTATATAGTTATAGCTTATTATATAATTATAAAAAAATATAATAATTATAATATATACATATATATAAAAATATAAAATATAATATATAATACTATTATAAAATATATAATATATAAATATATATATATACAATATAATAGAATAGAAAAAAATTCAGAATAAATTGTATTGTACAGTCAACATACTAATATATAAAATAATAGAGAATAAAAAAAAAAAAAAAACAACCAAAAAAAAAAACCAAAAAAAAAAAAAAAAAAAAATAAGATATATACGTATATATATATATATAAATAAAAATAAAATAAATAAAAAAAAAAATAAAATATAAAATAATAAATAAAAACAAATAATAAAAAAAACATATAATATATAATAAAATATTACAAAATACCTATATATATATTATATATATAATATTACATAAAAATACTATATATATATAATTTTTTCAAATTACTTATAGAAATATAAAACAATCCATTCTTGTGAAGTGTAGGCCTATAATACAGAGAATATATATAATAGAGAGAATAAAAAAAGTCTAAAACTTGGCCGGATAGGCCGGCATAGAGATATAATAATAGCCAGAGATCCAGTGCATCCCCTAATATATATATATCACATAATATAAATAAAAAAATAATAAATATAAATATAAAAAAATAAAAACTAAATAATATATAAATAAATATAAAAAATATATAAAAATATATATATATATATAATATATAAAAAAATATAAAATACACATAAATAAAAATATATTATAATAATATAAATAATAAAGTAAGGAAAAGACAATACATAAAATATATATATAGATATTTTTATATAATATAATATATAATAAAATAGATATATATATAAAAATAGGAGTAGAATAGGTATATATACATATAGATATATAGAAGAAGAATATATATAATAATAATATTTCTCAAGTAGGATATAGATATAATAGATATATAAATATATATTCTACTGAGCAGTAGAACACTGTAATTCTCTAAGTGTACATTGAAACACACTCTTGTCACAACTTTAATCCTTTTTTGCTATTTAGATAGTTTTGGACGATTCTTGTCCCTTTGATGATAATAATCTTAGAATTATTTTTATTTTACTAGACATCATACATATGAGAAATAATCGAGATCTTCTTTGTAAAATGTTCAATATTTATCTATATATATGATATTATACTGTTCGGCATCAGTGGTTTCCAGGAAGATGTCATTTCTTTTTGTCCAATTACTTTGATAGTTAATGTAATAATCAACTGTTTAAAAAGGATATGCGATAATATAATAGATAAAGATTGAGCGACTCGATTGGATCTGTTATTTTTTAGAGATATATAAGAATATATTATATTATATCATTTTTTAAATAAAAAAAACCCCCAGGGTATACCCCCTTTCCAATATTCGTCTAGATTCATTCTATGTGATATGTTATAATTCTTTTCTCTGCATGGCTTCAAGTTTTAGTTTTAACTAGATTCCCACTTCATTATATGAATCACAAATCAAAAACGTGTGAGATCATAGAATATATTTCTGAGATTGTTCATGTTAAACTTAATAGTCTGTTTAACAGATAATAGAAGAATATAATAGATAATATATAAGATATAGATAATATATATATATATATGCATAGATAATATACCATTTTATTGCTCTAAAAGCTGCTATTACTTAGGGAATATCATCATCAATTTCTTATAAATAAATAAAACCGATTCATTCCGTTGGCTCCTGCAAGTTTCGCAAACTATATACATATAATACATATATATATAGATAATAATAACGTCACATTATCTCCCATATCCTATATCCAAACGCTTTTGTCGCTCTTAGCGACTTGCCCAAGAAAAATGGTACAACTTCTGATATTATTATCCAAATTGGCACTTCCGAATACTTTGCAACCCTTTTAGAAGCATATTGTTGAAGCGGTTAATAAAAAAAAAAATATAACTCGACATGAGATGCAGCTATCAAAACAAAATACATATACTCGCTGACATTTTTTCCTTTATTACTCTCTGAGCAACACTAAAAGAGAGATAAAATAAAAAAAATAAGAATATAATAATATATAATAATCATCATCCGCCAAGTTCAGTTACCTTTTCTTTCATTTAATATTTACAAAGAAAAAAAAATAACTTACTATAGCATTTGGATTTGCTAAAACGCAAGATAATAAGATAGATACATAATATAAAAAATATAGATAATCAAAGAGGAAAGTATCTGGTCGCTCATGCGAGATATATAAAAAATATATTATTTTATTTATATTTTGGTACAATTTTAACGTTGAAATGAGAGGCGCAAATGACTCGACATTTAGAGCATTTTGGGGACTGTGGACGACTTGGGTATACTATGATATTTCTAACCGCACTAAGTTTTTAAATCGTTCTGAAAGAACAACGTCTCCAGAATCTAGACGTTATCTCACACACGACTAAAATTGCCATCGTTTCTATACAAAGGCCAAGAGAGTTCGATTGGACCTGAAGATGTAGATAAGATAATATATATATAGACTATATACAAGATCGATATAAAAAATATATATAGAGAGAATATAGGCGCTTTACTACTCGTCTTGGTCTTTCTATAAGAGAGAGATGACAACCATCTGTCCTATCTTTCTCTCCTTTGATTCGACGAATCATGCTCTCCTTTCCTCTCCTCCCTAAAAAAATATAATATATAGATAGATATACTACGATAATATATAACGATATATAATATGCCAGTACATCGATTATATTATATAGATATAGATAAAGAGATAATAGAAGAAATCTCCTGTCGGTTTTTCCTTTACCCCCATTATATATATATATAGATATAATCCTAATTAATACAAACACTATATATAAAGCACAACAATTTGGAAATTTTGCACACAATAATATATAAAAAAACATTTTTGAAAGCAGTTTCCGATTTATTATTCCTCGGAGAGATATAATAACTATAATAATAAAATACTATCTCATATCATACTCCCCAAAATAAAATATACATCTATATATCATACAATAAAAAAATAATAAAATAATATACTATAACTACTATCTACTAATACACATCACCTCATCACTACACTACTCATTATATTATATATCCTCATAATATATAACTCACTACTATATCTCAAAAAATATACACCATATACATACCACAAAAAAAAAATAAATATCACTCACTCATCACTCACTCACATAATATATACTCACTACCTCTCCTATGAACATGGTGGAGACTTTTATTGGTCAAATAGTAACTACCTATATTACTATATTAGGCGATCGTACGATCCCCAAGTAAAATGCATTAAGAGATACCGATACCCGATACCAATCACTACTCTTTCTCTCACGCTCGCCGCATCAACCGAAAAAAGAAAAACACCCGACTTCACTTCTTCATTATATAACTCACACTCACACAAGAATATATTAGACATATATATATAATATAAAAATATATAGATAAATAGTATAACTTACGCCTCATCATATATATATATAGGGTTGGTGATTAAGTATATTTTATTTTAATAAACTTCAATCACCATATAAAAGTATTTCACAATATAATATAAAATAAATATATAATATATATATATTGTGAATAAAAATATAATATATATACCAACCACTCTTCCATTTTTCCAGTACGCTATTAAACAAAGTTCCCTCTAGCCTACCTAAGCTTTCTCCCATGCTCTATTATTCACTCTCACACATCTTCTACAACGACACGCACTCTCGTCTACACCATCAAAGATACATCACTTACAGAACTAAAAATACTCGCATCGCACACGACACCTCAATTAATTCTGCTATCAGACAAAATAAAAAACGCTAATATTCAAGATTAATACATAATAATAATATACTCCTTTAAGATCAAGATAGAGATATTCAATACACAAATTCAAAAATTCTCAAATCTGGCGATGCAAAAACATTAAAGCTTTCACTAGTATCTGGCGAGAGCCCTGCTTCCTCTCCTTTGGGGTGTTTGCCTTCCCACCGACACCTAAATACGCTCGCTCTCTGACTGATGAGGGAAGGACTGTAAATACTTTGCTTTGCAGCCCTGATAATATATGGACCTTGGCCAACATTTTCATCAGCCAACCACATGGGAAAGGCATTCTCTTCTAAGGCAAGCATCTCCATGTTTTTTCGCAGAGCTTCATCTCCTCTTTCACACTGCTCGCCTCTTTTCACAGATCTGCAAAGTTGAATTATCCTCTCTGCTCCAATTGATGCTGCTCTGCTTCAGTTTTTTTCGATGAGGTTTCTTGGGTGTGTTTTCTTGAAGGTGAATGAGACTGTACTGCAATTTCAGCCTGAACTTATCAAACGTTATACACTCCCAAATCTCTTCACTTCAGTAGGTTTACTTTGCTGAAAGCCACGCCATCACGCACTATCAAGTGCTGTTGCCAGGGGTTGCTGATCAGGCGGCCTTCCACTTCTGTGATCTTTTTTTTTTTGTCACGCGAGCAAGCTCCTCGGTTTTGCCATTTAAATGCATTCTAGAAGGTGGTTCACCGTCGGAGATGCCATTCTTGCTGGGTTTCAGCTAGCTTAAGGAATTCCTTATTTAGAACTTTTATATATCGAAACTAAGTTTATTACACAATGTACAAAAAATTTTTTAAGTATTTCTATGAATTTTTTTAATTGTTTTTTTTTTTTATACAGGTTTTTAATATATAATCCCAAATATGTTTTTTAAATTTTTCTCTTTTGCATCGACCGTTTTTTTTTATGTTACGCTGCATAAAATATTATTGGCCATCTTTCATTTTGTCAGGCGTCGTTACCGGCAATTCGCCTAAGTAAAAGTCAGTTGCCATTATGTTTTTAACTGGGGTGCATTTGCTTTAACGAACTTATATATATATATTATATTATATATATATATATAGTATTATATATATTATATTATAATATATATATCTATTATATATATATATAATATATTATATATTATATATATATATATATAATATAATTATATATACATACCATTGTTTAACTAATTCTAGTGCATGATACATTGACAAGCTGAGGTACCCAATAAATATCTTTCTATATTTTCGCACATTAGTAATAATATACATCATAACATTTGTAAATTGCAAGTGACAGTTGTAAAACGTTGGCAGATTCATTTCGTTATGTGTGTTGATATTATTCTAGTTCTAAGCACATTTCACCAAAATTGTGAGGAAACCAAGATTGGATAGCGTACCAGGCTCTACTTTTGGTATGCCTACTTGCGTGATATAAGATAAGGCCACTGGCCTCAATTATATGTGGGACACCGTCTGCAAAACAGCCCTAGAAGGATGGCTTATGAGGAACAAGAAAAGCAATGCCTTTGGCCCTATTCCCAGAATATATGGCGAGAGCCACGATACTATGATCGCACTGCCTTCTGAAATATTACAAAATATGGGAAAGGTAGGAAGGCAATCTCTTCCAATACCCAGATATTCCCTCATCCGGAACCCCAGTCCTCATAATGAAAACTACCCTATACCTTTACCACACCTTTCTGTAAGGTAAAAATTTGTGTTTTATAACTAGTCCATGACATATAAAAGATGAAATGAAAGGTATGTTCCTGACTTTCTTCCCGAGCTACTCTTATATATATATATATATATTATCATAACTATATATATATATATATATATATATATATCATATATATATATATATATATATTATATACTATATTATATATATATATATATATATTATATATATATATATTATATATATATACATATATATATATATTGTTATGCAGGTTTTTCTCTCTGCTTTTCTAGATGATGACCTCATTGAAACGCTTTAAATATCCGCTCCTAATCTCCTTGAAATTGAAGGGAAAGAATAAGCATAATTGAAAATTATGCTTGGTGTGCATTCCGTTAATGTGGTTCACGGATTTTTAGGAAATTGTAAAGAATCAAATTACAAAACAGCTGGATAAAAATGCTCATTGATTGTCATAAAAAAAATGGGGTGCCGTATGTTATTAAAGGTGGCGTTATTTGCACTGGCCATTTGGACTTTCTTTCGAGAGATTATGGGATGTAATTTGCAAGAACATTTTTTTTTAGCCAGTGGTCACCCACCCACTCACGGGCTGCAGCCCTTTCAAGGGGGGGTGTTACATGTCTCAGAAACCACATCCACCTAAGGCAAATTCCGTAAGTGAGCACAGACGAAAGCTTTGAAAGGAGGGAGATTAAATCCCGTAGAAAAAACAGAAAGAGGAAAGAGAAAGCCACAGAACAGGGTGGCAGGAAAGAAGGAGGCATCGCAGAGAACTAGCCTGGAGTTACCCAACAAATCCACACAAAACTCATGCGCCAGACACAGCACCTTTTGTGCTAACGAGGGAGTCGTAAAAGGTGGTGGGTAGGCGAGTGGCAAGTTCCCTCGCGTACTGCCTCCTGCGGTACACCTTCACACGAGATAAGTACCAACATCACGCGGAAGAATAGAGGGTCCAGGAGAAGTGGAGTACGGAACACGTTTATAAGGCCTTTTGGCCTTTGACTCGACCCTGTCCAAAACGGCCGGGTAAAACCAGACCCCCCAGATATGAGAGCAGTATCCATACAAGGGTGGATGGATGAGACTCCTGTATAGCTGGAGTAACTGAGAAGAGCAAAAAAAACAGTCTCGCAGTCTAAACCGAATCCCAGTTTCTTTGATGCCAGCCCTGGAAACCGTTATTGATATCTGGTCTCCAAGACAATTTTTTCCTTATGTTAAGGCCAAGGATGTTTATATTGTAAACAGGAGAGACGAGAGAACCGGTGAAAGGAAATAAGGAAAGTTGGAAGGTGTTTTAGAGAGGAAGTTTTTGTAGAAATTGAGTTTTTTTAAAAGAATTAAATTTCACAAGGTTGAGACGACCCCAACCCGGAAATCCTATCCAGATATCTGCAAGAATACGATCGGAAAGATTAAAGCGAGAGGGAATTTCTAGAAGTAAAAGAGGGAGCAAGAATTGAAATTAGTTGAAGATGAAGGGTCGAGTCATTCAGCATACGAATGGATAGAGTTAGACGTGCAGGTGAGAAGATCATTAAGAAAAAGTAAAGATAAAGTACATGATAGACAAGAACCCTGAGGACACCACAATTGGAAAGAAAAGAAGTAAAGACGCCCGTCAAACAGCCTATATGAAGCGATTTGAAGAGAAAGCTAGACATAAGAAGCAAAAAGAAGGAAGGAAACCCAAAGGAAGGGAGCTTGGAGGGCATGGACGCGTGCCATACCCGGTCAAATGCTTTTGGATATGTCAAGCGCCACCACGCATAGTCTCCCCGAGTTCCCTAAGGGCGGAAAACCATAAAATCAAATAAGAAAGAAAAGAATATCGCCAGTAGCCCTCGAGCGCCGAAAGCCGTACTGGCGATCGGAAGAAGTGAATGAGATTTCCAGATGTAATCTAAGAAATGAGAGTTGAGGAGGGTTTCAAAGATCTTAGATAGAATACAAGTGAGAACTATTGGGTCATAGTTTAGAAGTATCAGAGTGGCTTCCCTTTTTTCGGAAACCGCTTGGACATGTGCGTGCTTCCAAACTGAGGGATAGTGTTAGTATTGAGACATAGAGAATAAGTTTGGAACGAGGGGAGGGGCCAGCAAGGAAGCACACCCTCAAAACACGGGGAAGAATGCCATCCTGGCCATCCGCCTTCCTAACGTTCATGCAACCGATCAAATGTAATCACAGGCAAAGGCATAGGGAACCTGAGAGGAGGAGGAGGAGGAGGAGAGGAATGCCAGAATCATGTCAGGGTTTGAGTTAGAGGAAAATAGGAGTCCGAAGAGATTGGCTCTTTTGCAGTTGGAGAATTAGCAACAGAACATCAGAACGAATAAGAGGAGGAAGGCAGATTTACAGAAGTTGTTTTAGAGATGTTTTTGGCAAGAAGGCCAGAAGATTTGTCAGTAAGAGAACTAAGGAGGTTAGCGCACTTTCGTTTGATGAAAGCCCCGCTTTCTCGGTCGAAGAATATCCCTTCAACGATTTTAGCTGAATGAAAATTAGTGAGAGTGATAGGAGAACGAGAATTTTTCCACACCCCGATGCGCACTGTCTCTAGCCTGAATGGCCAGAGAACAAGTACGATCGAACCATGGATTATTGAGAAGAGAAAGATTTAGTCGAAAGGAATAGAACCTGCTCATCCCGTCAACGATTACAGTTCCACCTTATCGCAGAAGCTGAAGTGTCACCAAAGTCGCAAAAGCAGTCATTCCAATTACTAGTTTAGCGTAGGAAGCAACGCAAAGTGGCCAGAAAAAACCTTAAGGGCAGGATGGAGCTGTTTGGAGAGAGAAAAGGTATTAAAATTAAGAGATATAATGGTTGTGGTCAGATTTACTAATAGGAGCATAGGTGGTGTATTTATAGAGAGAAGGAGCAGTGGAAGCATAAGTCAAAGTGTGTTCAAGAATTGGTTGGGACGATCTGGAATGTGTGTAGGGGTTTTTTAATAAGTTGCCTCCAGATCGTTAAAAATACTAAATGATTCGGCCTCCTTCCCAACTAAATCAGTCAGTAGGAGAGGACCCCAATCATTCAGTGTTGTGTACAATTGAATCCCCTAAATAGAGACCTCAGTATTTGGATGAGAAGAATATAACATGGTGAAAGATTTCACCAAGATATTATACAATGGAAAGGCGATACCAGGACGTTGGGATAGACCATGATGGGTAATTACTATGTGAGTTTGAATAAGAGAACGCCAAATTGATTTCACAAGGAAAAAACACGATGGGCAAAGCACTTTTAAATGCAAAGTAAGCATGGTTTTCGGCTTATTAAAGCATTGACTTATATTTTGTAGATATTGAGTATGGCCATCTTATCAAGTAACATTTAAACGCTTCAAATAAAAAAATTGTAATAAGTACCTACAGTGTAAGCTTATTAACAAACCTTAAAAATTCCAAAACTTAAATATTGCAATAACTCTCAAAGCATGGATGATAGAAAAAAAATGAAGGTCATTTTTGTGTTCAGCGTCAAAAAATATATAAGATTCAATTAAAAATAAAAAGAAACATTTTTTTGTGTTCCATAGTGTTATTATGGGTTAAAGTTCTCATATATTCTTCAACCAAAAAATAAGAAGTATCGGCCATATTAACGATACTCGATACCCCCCAAAAAGGCCGATACTACCGATACTATCGGTACATCCCTAATATATATATATGGCGCACCCCACATCATATCAAATGTCCACGCAGAGACCGCACAACATATCTTGAATTTAATTAATATAATAAATAAATACTTTTTTAAACGTCATACACAACTTCTTTTCTTTATTATAACATAACAAAAATAAGAAAAAAATTGCACATTAGGCTCTATATATAAAGCTAATAGCTAATAACACCTAATAAGAATAATAAAAAGTAATAGTAATTTAAGTTATCTTGAATCATACACAAATAGAACTACCAATACATTACTTTAGTTATCCTTTAGCAATCTCATGCACATTACAAGTTTTTTTGCCCAATCATTCCCTAACCTATTTCTAAGCTTCGTTTGGATCATCCCAAAATTTGAAAATATTCGTTCAATCGCAGCTGAGCTGGCTGGAAGAGATGATACAATTATCATTAATTGGCAAAATTCAGATATATGTAATAATTGTACTCTATTTGAAAATATTTTAAAAAGCTAAATTAAAAACACCAAACCATTCGCAAGTCTCCCAGATATGTTATGTCATATTTCTTCTAAACATTATAACTTCGGGCCTATTTACCAGATCATAATTCATTAATAACAATAGTAAAGAGAACCTGTAAGAAGCATAATAATTACCCATCCAATTCTGAAGTTTCGATGTAACAGAGACCATTTGGCTCTGATGTAGATATTATGAGGACATCTGAAGCGACAAAATAAGAGGCTATAAACATTGCAAATCTTGTTTTATTTATTATTTGTAAGTCAACAAAGAAGTAAAGTGTAATTTCTTACATAGCAATACAAGAACATTCTCCCACATATATATCTGGTATATACGATAATAATATATAATACACTTATATAATATATAATATATATATATATATATATATACATATATATATATATATACTATATATATCATATATAATATACATATATGAAAACCCCCTAATGTATTTCACCCAGCTAGGATTACGAATCCTGGACCCTACCAGATGAGCGTGCATGTGTTTTGACCCACTACCTACGACGAGACAAAAGAGAAACGAAGATACTTCTATACTGTCCAAGAAGGAGCATTAACTACGTATTCCCCCCCGACTCCCACTCAACGTGTAGGGCCAAACAGGGGTACCGCAGCATTGAGTCGAATAATAATTACCAAGACCGGGCGCGTTCATGTTACTGCCGTATTAAGGGTTACATGGGCATTCACCCTTGGCAATCAAATTGGTAGTTGGGTTAAGCATTCACCCTAATGTATTTTTCACCATTGCGTAGCACTTAAAGCCTGTACCTTGCGCAACGTTTCTGTGAAAGGTTAATGTCATCACACGTGCACTTGATCGTCAAACTTTTAATATATAGAGTTTAGCGTTTTTGTATAATGTCTTGCGTTTATCATTTTAATATTTATTTAATCATGCCTCGTTTCAACAAAGCCTCTGCAAGTTAGATGTTGTCCGAATTGAAGGAGAGTTTGCGAGAGAATTTGTGGGGTGAAAACGTAGTCTCTTTCTCTGAAGAAGAGGAAAATAATCTCCTTACAGATTAAAACAAAGTTTTCCCCAATAAAAGATGAAGAGCAGTAATTAGAAGGAAAATTGCTCTCCATTTCAAAAGAATCATGGACATTTTATGTGATGATAACGACGATGATAATCAAATCATTTCTTTAAAGTTAGCTGAAATAAAGCTGAACCTTGAAGAAGTAAAATGTTTAGATGGTCAAATTGAAGAAGTTATTAAATACGATACAAGTTTTATGGATGAGGAAATAATCTTTTATACGGTAGTATGCGAAACGAAAAGTTGTTATTACATATGAACCCAAATTATGAGACATATTCCCCTTTCATTGTCAGAAGCAGGGAAAAAGATTACTGCTATTAAATGTCAAGAATTTAAAGGAAAAGGTGACAGAAACTTTTTCCGTTCATTCTTGCCCTAGTTTCATAATATTTATGGAACAAGGAAAGATTTCTCGGATTCTGCAAAACTAGATTACTTGAAGTCTTTGCTGCCTGGTAATGAATGCCCTAAAAGACATTGAGCACTTACCTAATATTAATGAAAATTTGGAAGTAGCACTTGACATTTTAAAGAATCTTTATCTCGTCGAATTTTATATAATCGATTTGATGTTTCACAAAATAGATGTTGCCCCTCTTTAAGATAATCGCAATCTTGAAAAGATAAGAATGTTCATTTTAGAGGTCAGAGCGCATCTCCATGAGCTCAAATAATTTGGGCTAGAATTTTTTGAAGAATCATTTGTTTGCTGCAAGCTTGTGAGCCACATAATGGTAGACAAATTACCTGTCGGGCTCCTGCCTGAACTTAAGTTTATAGCACAGGAGGAGTATCCATTTCAAATTTTATTTTACAAAATTATGGCAAAGTGTTAAAATTTTTGGAGAAGGGGAAAAAAAAGTCAATCGCCATTAAAAAAAGAAAAAAGCTCTGTATGTCATAATCAGATGTCTCACGAGCTAAAGTCTTCTAGATCATCATAAAATACCTCATCCTCAAAAGAATGTGAAAAATCTTCTAACCAGAGTAGCAAAAATGATGCGCGTAAAACCAAGACGGGTGGGAGAAAATTTAATGCATATATTTCTCGTTGTAAATTTTGCACAGGTAATCATTCTATGGTTTCCTATAGGATATTTTCTTCTCATAAAGCAAGAAGAAAACGGTGTAGGGAGCTAGGTTTATGGTCCAGTTGCTCTAGTAAAAAGCATTTCGCGAATGAATGTCCTGCGAAAAAATATGGAATTAGTCATCCATGTGGAAAATGTGAAAAAAAGAGGCATATTAGATCACTATGCTATTCAAATTGTAATAACAAAAACGATCCACCTGGTGGTTCTCCGCAAAATAGTGGCTCTTCAACATACGTTTCTGATGATCAAGATAATCATGAAAGTAGTGATATCTGAATAAATTCGGATGTTACGAATTTCCAAAATATTCTACCAATACTCTCTCAAAAAAATTAAAAAAAGGTAGCAAAATAGTTCCAGTACGAGTGTTTTTAAATTTAGGATCACAATCATTCGTTTAACATGACTGACATTATGAATTTCCTCAATTATTAAACATAGTTGAAAAAACTAATAAATTATTATAAGAAATTTACTAAATATATTTTCTGAACTGATCAAAAGTGGTCTCAAATTTTTTTTCAAAAAAGTTATCTAAATATTTATTTATTTATTTATTTATTTTTTTCGGGAAGAAATACCAATTTAACATTGACACCGTCCACTCCCTACCTTCAACCCATCACGTTGGCATTCCTTCGAAAAATCCCGAGTTCAAAAGCTAGTCCTTCCTAACAATCTTCCTCCCAAATTTGTTAACACTAATCAGAAATTTATCCTATGTAAAAATTTTTTTTGTTCTCCCCCAAATTTTCTCCTTGTGAAGTGTCCTACTTTTAAAATTGGGGTAGAGTTTCGAGGATTAATTAAATGTCCTGTCAGACTTCGATGGTGAACCAAGGAAGAATTTGTAGACTCTGTTTTTAGTCATAGAATGTTGCCTCCATTCTTCCTCTTAAAAATCTATGGTTTCCCTATGTAACATTTCTTATATCCAGAGCAATTAATTTTGCGTGTGGGGTAATGTTATTATTGTTATGTTTTGAGAAAACAATGAACGAATGTTTTTATATTGTTTAGTTACTTAGTAGCAATTAATATTTGAATATTGTTTGGAAGATATTAAACGACTGTTGTAGAAGGTTCAGTCTTGGAAAAACTAATATATTTTCTTTTTCAATTTTTGATTTTATAGAATTGATGAAGGAGTTTTCATCCATTTAAATAAAGATTTAAAGATCAATTTTTTTGGTTATAGCAAAGTTTCTTGATCTCTGCAAGTTAAATATTTTCATTGATAGAAATGAAAGTTCAGAGCTATAATCTTTTAATGCTCTTAAAAAGAATGAAAGACAACGGTGCTTTCTCTTGTATTTAACACTAATGCTTAGAAAAACCAATTGAACGTAGTAAGATATTGCCTGCTTGGTAGGTTTTTTCCCTATGCAGTGTTGTTAGGAATTTGGAATCTTGCAGGTGTACAGCAAGTGGTTGTTTATTATGGTAGGGATTGAACAGATTGCCTCTAATGTACCCTATAGCCAAATTAATAAAAATTGATTGTCTTTCCTCTTTCCTCAAAAAGTTCCTTACTTGAGTATAAAATTAGTAATATATATATCTTCGCTAATTTCATATATAAGCACTCACAGATTAAGTATATATAAATCTGAAGACTATTACAAATCATACACTGATTTTTTAATCTATTGAGGAAAACGTAGAAAAAAATCAATAAACTAGTCATTACTCTATCTTAAGAATAATTACTCCACTC
Organism: Trachelipus rathkii; assembly: GCA_015478945.1. Lineage (NCBI taxonomy): Eukaryota > Metazoa > Arthropoda > Malacostraca > Isopoda > Trachelipodidae > Trachelipus > Trachelipus rathkii. The sequence continues at coordinate 35,461 of JABUQX010024403.1, forward strand.
CACAGGAGCAACTAGATACTGCTGTATCTGGTAGTCCCGACGGAGTCCGATTGGTCACCAGGACGAATGCAGAACGATAGAAGCAGGAACGACTATAAGCCGGCAGCTACCTTACAGTTCCATCCAGATCGTTTTTTCCCTCAGCTCTCACTATGTCGATAAAAGAACAGTATAGAAGCAAAAGCAAACTCTGTCTATTCACAATTATTTTTGGTTGGTAAAAGCAGGATACTAATTAGAGAGAAACTATCCATATAATAGGGAGAGGCTAAGAAAATATTTACAAATATTAATTTGTCAAGGTCACATGTAGGAAGACATTGGTGCCGTGTGCTGCTACCTCTCATTTATATTTAGAGGGAGACATAGAGAGGAGTATGCAGTGAGCTTCTTGTATTTACAACATAAATGGGTTTTCCTCCCCCAAGGAACACTTTATAAGACAGAGCATAGGCAACTCTCAGTAGTGTAGTGTGGATTAATACACATACCTAATAACAAAACCCCCACTAGATCTCTCTCTAAACAATTATAATAATATGATGAAAAATATGTCAGATTAGACAAAAGAAAGACATATCTATCCCGACTCATTCTGGATAGCAACAAATAGATCCTCAAATGACATTAAAACAAAACAAAAAAATAAAAAGATGCAACGAAAACGATAATTAGTGAGTAACAGTATCCGGCTCAGGCCAGATATCTTGCCATTTATTAATTGCTACTACAGGAATGTAACGCGTGGTAGAAGCATAAGAAATAACAGAAAGAAAGAGATGGATATTTGTGGTGCGATGAGTAAACATTAGACGGTATGAGCCATAAATAGTATGTTTTCGCTCCACACAACATAACGAAAATAAAAGAAAGAGATGAAACTACAAAAGAGGATTCTAATATATTGCTCTCTTTTGCAATACAAAAAATGTAAAAGGTTGAAGGCATATCACTAAGGATGATCGATAAAGAAAAACTTGACACACAGAATACGCTGATGACACGCCCAGATTTTCAGGATTTTAAGAGAACGAAATGAAGCAAGACTAATTGCTCTATGACTTTAAGAAGACCAAGAGTTACAAATTCTTCCCAAATATAACACCTAATCACCATATTGAATTTATCCTTTCTCTGATTACACACGAACTGAGTCATCACAAACAAAATCGAGAGACAGGAGTAGATCAAACTACGTGGGAAAGTAGCTAGGGAGAACACGAGAGATGAGAGGAGATATGGTGAATAGGGAAATGGTACAAAGGAAAATAGAATCCTACGCGAGTACAATGATGGAAACTAAGTTTCTAACCTTTACATACGCGCATGTCTAATACCCGAAGAGGAAAGGTAAAACCGGACTTCTGGAAATTGTTAAAGTGGTATATATAATTAATAACAATAGATATAGCGAGAGAGGATCGACTCTACATCGACGCAAGTAATGAAGTTAAAAAATTAATGGGAAGGAGATATTATTCGGTGAGCGCAAGAAATAAGTGAAGGAAACTGTATTTCTCCGAATGAAGCTCATATAAAACCAGGACATTATAAATCTTTTGAAGTAAGGAAAAATTGTAGGGAATCAAGGAGTATAGAGGTTATACAATAAGAGAACTAACAGAGAGGAGATCTTATCTGTTCAGAATGCCCATACCAGTAAATGGAGATGATAGAGAGTGCTTAAAAGGAGAAATAGGGAACGCAGAGCAACCAGGAGAGAGAGTTAATGAATTGACAATATACCAGATCACAACTCAGTAAAATGAAATACGGTGGGAGAGTAACATTTAAGACAGAAATAAAGACAACATCCTTTTCTAGGATCAATCATAAGTAGAATAAGAAAAAAATCTGGCATTAAATACACTATAGAGATATAGTTTATGAAGGAAAATCTAAAATTTATATATTTTGTTCGATGACATAAACATGAAGAATTGGTGAACATCAGATAGGTGGAGTTTAGTATTAGAACAAGATATTATGTACGAGAAGAACATATCGAATCGGAAATACAGAAGCACTATGAAAGAACACAGGAAAGTAAATCATAGATGAGATGACTGAAAATGATAGCCACCGAAAAGTCGGGATAGAATAGCAGGTATTTGGTATAATAAAGTAGAATTTAATAAAAATTAAGTTTTTCCATAATGAATGCTAAAACTACAGTCACAGAATAGAGAATTTGAAGAATTTACATATTAGTGTCAAACTTATGACACGATGTTTACGGAAAAGGACCCATTAAAATAATAGATAGGAACTGATAATACAGTTTTCGAGACTGAGACAATAAAGATATACATAGTATCTACAATAGGAATAAAATAGTTCAAACTAGGGTGCACTTTACCATTTTTTTGTTATATAAATTTACTTACCTCTGACACTTTTAGTTGAGTGATAAACTACTTTATTTTACACATTTATAAGAAAGTAAATACAGTATCTCAACTTCTCTCGCGTCATATGCCAGAATTAGTAATGGTGATGAGAATAAATCCGTGAGTAACAGTAGATCAAATGGAGAAAGTAGAGATAAGACATAAAATCACCGTATGGGAAATTTCAGATCTTAGAGAGAAGAGAGCATTAAGGCGAGACTTAGAAAAGAAGCATAAACAAATGTTTAAAAAAAATATCCCACCCATTAGAATTGTAGTAACATAAGATAATTAAAGATACTAGTAAAATATCCAGTATCAAAAGCACTAAAATTTATGATAAGAAGAATGTCAGAGGCATGATAATCGGAGATAATCATTTCGTCAATCAGTAGCAGCATCTAGTAATTAGTCACGTGCAAATAATAAAGCAACAAAAAATTAGTTATCCATACAAGAACATGAACGAACAAAGTAAAAAAGACAAATAATAAACTGTGATAATGCAATTGTGCAGAAGTTGAATGAAAAAGTTCTTATAGAAGAATTGAGAATAGTAGGTGAAAATATAAAAGTTGAAAATAAACCGACCTTGAAAGAGACAGAGACTTTGATCTGCCATTTTGGAGAAGTAATATGAAGAGCCAATCCGAAGACAACATAATGGTTTAAGGGTTTACAAGTAGCGGAAAGTGGATATAACCATTTTGATTTGCCCTTTTACTTGAGAAATTGACAATGGAACGAGAAATAGCCTCACCACAATGAAGATAATTACAATGAGATGGAATGTTTAACCAACTCTAACCGATAAGGGAATTTGGTGATTGGAAATGATGACGCACGAATATCCAAGTAACTGGTATTAAAAACCCTCCTTTGAGACATACCTATGCAAGGATTATAGAGAATTCTTAAAATATTCTCCTATTGAGCAAAGCTAAAATATAAGGATTGATTCTTTTAAACAAAAATATGCCTTCAAATATAGAATAATTCTGAATATACGGACATATATAGTATATAATGAATATAGCTGGGTGTAATATAATCTATGAGTGGGAAATGTCCAGAGGAGAAACAGTCCTAGTATCCCTTTATAATACAAGGGTCAAAAACTACAAAAAACCTACTAGGGAATATAATAATGACCTAAATTTCAACATAATTTGTCTACCTAAACTCTCTAATATACATAAATACATTATTTTTCTAAACAATATGTATTACGTCGAAAATTAAAATTATTTCTATACTATACGAAGAAAAATGACAGAATACCATGACATAAATAGGAAAGATATTTCGTATATATAGGTCAAGAAAGAACATAAAAGGATGCAGTATAGGTGAGAATGTCATGGGACAATAAGTTTAACTACTAAAATTATAAATAAATATGATCCTAGAAGAGAAGCAGGTTCAAAATGAACTATAAAACTGAATAATAAATTAAGAAAATTATGTAATATAAAAAAGCATTAATGATATTTCTAAGAAAATTCTAAAGGAAATTAAGAAAAGTGATAAATATCAATAATAAGATAAGAGAGTTTATGGAAAAAGTGATGCAAATATGGAAGATCAATGTTTATGTACATCACGAAACTGCTCCGAAAGAAATAATCAAATATCTGAATAAAGATAAGAAGAAGTATATATGTATATATTTTTGTAGGAAGTTACCAAGGGGTTGAATTCTATACTCTCGATTCCTGCTAGTCTGTTGATACTCATCATTGACCCCAACTGATTCATTGTATATAAAACTACTAGCTACTAAACCTTGTGGTAATACTACGAAAATATCGGCATCAAGAAATGACACTTTTTGAATCCCTAAAGAAAAGCAAAGGGAAAATATTCTCGTCATTATATTATTACATTCGGATAGAACATTAAGCCTAAAAATCCTTCGAAATATTAAGCGCCACTACACAAGACTCACCCACACAAGAGATACGGACAGAAAACCATAGTTCAGAAAATCACTAGTTGATAGAAAAATTTACTTTATGCTTAAAAATGAAGGAATCCGCAATTAAGAACGTAATGAATTTTTGAGGGACAAATCCAGAGGATTCATCTTCAATTAAAGTAAAAAAATGATAAATTGCAGTTAAATTAATAATAACATTTCACGATGATTAAATGAAAAAATATATATCATGAAGCAAATAAACCGCAACTTAATTTTACGAAAACATTTTCATCTAACGGTAGAACAATCTAAAACGATTAGAACATTGCGAATATTTTTTAAGGTCAACCAAACTGATACTCAAATAGAAGCAAGCAATTGCAGTATCCCAGTCAGTAGGTTACGATCTGATGATATGGGTTGGAATAAAATTTTGGCCAGCTGTTGGTACTCCAAGAGTCAGTATTTAATACACACACCAATGCCTATAAAGAAATATGATGAAATAAGAGAGACGACGCAAAAATGCTCGCGGTTGACTCGAGCCGATTTAGAAAACACTGACATCAGTAATAGAACCAATTCGGTGCCATCGCTAAGAATGTTAATGTCCCTTAGGAGAATCAATGGGTGAATTGGACTATCTTGAAAAGAGGAAATACATTAGAAGAGGAAAGAGGATATAGTATGTAGAAAATTAACCCCTCAACGTCTGGTAGTGATACAGTCTAATCCACGGTATCATATTTCAAGTACTTGGGGTGGAGGGGGCTACAGGTTAAGGTAGAAAAAAAGTCGGACAATGCGCAAAAAATATCATCTTTAATAGCAAAAAAGAGAGATTACCGTCATCGTCGATGAGAATGATGAAAAAATCCCTACAACGATGACCCCCAAACAAGAAGTAATATTGGCGTATAGGGGAAGGCAATAGAGGTCGCAATATAACGCATATAGACTGAGATGTAGTAGCACAGAACCTATAAGCAAGAAAGGAAAAATCATGAGAATACCATTTGTGTAATAGGGGGAACAAATGCAATTTGCAGATAGGAATTTAAACATAAATATAGAGTTCACTTAGCAACGAGGTTTGGGAGTACAAGATTTTAAATGATATATTAACTCGATTCAGAAAGGAACATGTATTGCAAAATGTTCTGTATATTTCTAGAGATAGAAGATTGAGAGTAAAAATTATAAGGAGCACTAAGAGATTTAGCTTTACGACCATTGGTTCAGAGAGAGATACAAGAGACAAGAAAGAATCCATAGTTCAAACACTAAATGCCTTGTAACTGGTGCGCCCATAAGACATATATTTCAGAAACATGATTAAATGCCATATTTATCAGTGTAAATCATAAAGCGCATATGAAACCACATTCTCCATCGTTCTCATTCAATACACCGAATAAGACATTATATCAAGTAATAGATAAGAAAATCTTGCCGTAGAAAGTTATTCCATGTTTCAGAATTTTGTCGATAAATATTCATCAACATAATAACATATTTAGAATGCATCACAAGATATATAAAATCATATGCTTTCCTTCTATAAAAATTTAAATTAAGAGGAAACAGAAACTCATACACATATTAAGAAGAAATAATAACAAACACGCTCGCTCTAATATTGAATTTACCGATACATATACATAGCCCTACCCGTTAGTCGTACTATGATTAGCCATCATCAAACATGTGTACCGGAATATGTGCTAGTTAAAAGACTAAAAGTAGTAAACGCAAGAGGAGAATCATCATTATAGTAGAGTGAGGGAGTATACCTCTATGGAAGAGCTGGCATGAGTATACTAGTCTATGCAACATGGGACATAAGGGATATATAGAAGTACCAAAGAACTGAGATACTTCATTATAAGGCTTATGTCGGCATGACATAGCACCCGCACGACAAAGTGTTATTCCCTTTTGAGTCATTATCTGTCGATAGGGCATGTGAGTATGATTTATAACAATATTACCGTAACAGTACATAGAAATGACTTGCCGTGCTTTGGATCATGTTGATACTTCCACCTCTTGTCGAAAATTATAGTTCGTATAATTATTGAATAACTAGCAGTAGCACCTAGAAATTATTGAGACACATGGTTCCTCGGATGCTTATATGCTGAAGAACCTACCCGGAGAACCAACGTATCGCGCCTTTAGCGACCGTCTCATTGAAGGATTCGCCTTGCGATACATAAAGTTAGGTTAGACCTCATTAAGTAAAGGTGTGGAAACAAAAATATAATACTAGAAATATATATATCTAGCAGACATATTCAGGAAGATAAAAAAGATCTATATCTTAGTCAGCATAGTGACTTTACATAAAAATATTGGACCAAATAGTAGCGGAAGATAGGTTGATAAATACCATGCTTTAAACCATAAATAAATGTGAGACTATTGAATTGATGTAAGTTTGTCGATCAAAACAATAGGCTTCAATCTAGTAAGTGAAATTTATACAAATTACAAAATATTTTCAGAACTAATATAAAAATATTTAAGCTGATAAAAGAAAATATTTTGATAAAAGGAAATTTCTTTGTGGAAATGAATCAGGATATGTTAAAAATATTAAATTAAAGTTAAATAATTGTTTGTGACATTCCTAGGTCTAACAAATTTGGGACATACGATAGTTTAAAATATTTGATTTATCTAAACATCACACTCCATTTCAATTCTAAAGTGAAGCAGATAAATTATAATCTATCACTTTTTATTAATATATTATAATTAATATTAATATATTATATATTTATATATATATAATATATAATGTATATATAATTATATATAAATTATTAATAATATTATATATATTTATATATATGATTAATATTAATGATAAATGAATATATTAATTTTATTATATATATAATATATATAATATATTAATATTATTAATTATATTATATTAATATATTATATAATATTAATTATATAATTATATTTTATTTAAATATTATTTTATTATATTTAATATAATATTAATATAATATTTAATTAATATAATTATTATATATTAATTATAATATTATTAATTAATATATATTAATATATATTATATTATAATATATTAATATATAATTATATATAATATTATATATATATATATAATAATAGTATAATATATTATATTATATATATAATATATATAATATTACTAATTAATATTAATTATATATATATTATATATTAATATAATTATATATTATATATTATAATATTAATTATATATATTATATTAATATAAATTATATATATTTATATATATATATTAATATACTTATATATATATTATATATATATATGTATATATATATTTAATATATATATATTATATAATATTATAATTAATATAGTTATATTATTAATATATGATATATTATATATTGCTATTCTGTTACTGTTTTAACGACTCTCGTCCCAGTTTTGTAATTTTTTTTTGTTTTTATTTTAAACATTTATTGCCTGAGTATATTGATACTATATAGTTAGATTTATTAGTGGTAGACGGACTTAAGATTCAAGTTCTAAATAATTTAAATAATTTATTTTATAAAATAAAATTTTTAAATAATGAAAAAAATTTCAAAAATGAAATATTCGAAAAGTAACGATGAACTTACTGAAAATAACCATTGCATATTTGGGAATCTAGCAATATAAGCTACTTACTCAAAATGTAAACAATAAATTTAAAAAATTTTTTTATTTATTTTTTTTTTAAGTAGGAGGGGGTGCTAGAACCGACGGGGACAGAGGAGGAGTGAGGGACTTTTACATTAAACCCCGTAGGGGAGGGGCGGAGGAACCCCGCGAAACCCAAATACCAAAGAGCGAGGGTTCCGGAGACACTCCCCGGAGGGGGGGGAATAAGTCCTACTCCGTATTTCCCGAAAGGCCGAGAGACCCCGGCTCCATGACCATTCTTTAGCGGTTTAACTATTGGGTATTCCTATTAGTTAAAAATATAAAATAAAAATAACTTAGAAAAAGGTAGTCATAAACGTAACAGGTCCTATAATATTTGAATCATCAAATCCCTATAATTGATTGTTTAGATTCATTATAACTCGAATATATATGAACAAAAAGAAAAAAAAAAAAAATATCAAACTGACTTTTCAATTAAAACATAATCAGAGCTTCAAGATATTAATTAATTATCATATTATTATATATATTATTAAATTATATATATTATATAATATATAATATATTATAATATATATATATATATAATATTTAATATATATATATGGTTATTAATATTAATAATTATATAATATATAATATTATATATATATATATAATATATATATTATATATATTAATATATATTATAATTATTAATATATATATTATATATATTAATATATATATATATATAATAAATCTATTATAATTATTATATATACATGGTTTTATTAATATATTATATAATATTATATATTATATAAATTAATATATATTATATATATATATGATATATATATATATATAGATATATATATAATATATATATATATATTATATATATCAAGTAGCTGCGTTTTCACGTAAAAATATATTTTTCGAACTCACGAGATCTACTCAGACTCCGCTCCTTATAGACTCATCAAACTTTGGAATTTCGTGACAGCTGGACTTCCACTCGACTCTACCTGACTCCGACTACCACATTAAACAAGAAGTATTGTCGGATACTCCGACTCCGACTTCTCCGACATTGAAACAAAAAATCTGTGCGACCATCACGGAAACTAAGAACGTACTCCCGTGCACTCCCAGTCAGTCAAATTCTGTCAGGAGTACTAGCAGTAAACACATTTTTTTTTTAGTCGCAGACTATCTTTATTTGCTATTACGCGCTTGTCTTCAGAGAATAAAAAAATCATACCACCTTTTCCAATGAATCCTATATGCAATCGATGTCTATGAACGGAACTAACACTTACCGGACCAGTAAAGACTAGAAGTGGGTGATAGTCACGATACTCCGTCATCCGCTGCGACTCAATTTTATGAACTCTAACCAGGCATCTCGCTTTGCTAGTGATGACGGCATCTCTCGAGAAGGTTAGTTATTCTAGAGCAGATTAGCGGATTAGTTAATAGCGAGTATACTAGATGTATGAAACGTAAAAGATTGTTCTACAACGTTTTGCTACGCTAGAAGATATGGGTTCAAGAAACTCCGCTTGAAATAGTAAGTTGGCTCACATGAGCTATGTAACAATAGAATGCGCTAAGAAATAATATGAAGCAGTCTCCGCCACTTAAGTGACTTCCGGACGAAAACCACAATATGTTGAAGGCCCTTGACAGTGTGCATGCGAGTGAAATGAAACGATTTTGAGTTGTAAATTGGTACTTAAGCATGCTTCTCTAGGGAATAGGTCAATTCTGGGCTCTAACACACCGAGATGTGGAAAGAGGTAAATGCTCGAGATCTGCGAAACATCTTCGAACAATATGCTGTGTATTGCACAGCGCGACCATTACAATGAGTTCCATCTGATTGCTAACGATGAAATTGCCAAATGCTGAGTACTAATATAATAATAGTAATAGTATGACTATTCAAATAGTGATGAGAAACATCTAAATGTTGGAGATAGATAATGATTACTAAAAATCAGCAAAACGGATTTACGTTCATCTGCAGTAGTAACTTTATCTGAGGATCCCTAGATAACTAAAACCAAATTATATTATGACCACTGATGTTTATCACATAAGAATTTATAATAATTTATTTTAGTAACCTCTGTAAGATATACCTTTATCATGTCAGAAAATGTTCGTTCCAATAATATAAAAGAAAAATGTTGCAGAAACATACACACTATATAATATATATATATATATATATATATTGTATCTGAATCTGAAAATTATTTCATGAATTAAAAATTGAAAGATGATTTTACCTTTGTATTTGCTGAAATGTTTTCTTATATTTTAATATTGTTATTCAAATATTTTTGGCTTATGTATTTTGCAAACTCGAAATAAATCTTGAGGGGAATAGTACCTATTAATTTATTACTCATCTTTCTCGTTCAAAATTAAAAACTTAACGTAATTATTAATTTGATGAGAAAATGATATACGTTTTAATTAATAAAGTGTAGCTTGAGCTACATGAGATCAAACTTAATCAAATTGTTCTTAGTGAAGATATTGTTTCTATTATTTGCTTTGCTTATGTTTATATAATAGGTGAAGATGTGTTATTAAGAATATAACACAAAAAAAATGGAATTTTTATGTTCATTATAATTTTACAGTAATAATACACAAGAAAACAACAACAAATTTCCGTTGATACAATTGCTAGAAACTCTATGGAAAAAGATTGGGAGAACAATTATGGAACAGTTGGTTAGCTTTACACTATTAATGCACGGTTTCACGATAAACATGTGAATAATATATTAATATATTGTTTAGTAAATGATTCAGGTAACTACAATTATCATCTATTAAATACAAGTGTTAAATATCAGAATACAAAATGGAGGGGCAAAAAATGAAAGCCTTAAATTCGTGTGAAGAAGTAAAATAGACACAGCTTAAATTCAATAGAGAAAATATATCCTCTTTTCGGAAATTCAGTTTCTTAAACTTTCAACTTAATTTTCAAAGTTTTAATCTTTTAGGAAAAGAAAGACTATTAATACTACTTATAATACTACAACAGCTATGACTATTACTACTTTTATCAAATATATTTGTTTAATTTAATATTATTATCTATTTAATAAGACATATTACCTCTTAAATATTAGATTTGTGACTTAATTTCAGGAGAAAGATAATTTTCAATATGCAATTATTCATGCTTTCAAAAACGTATGAATTAAGTAAGATAAATCATTCTTATGTGAGGTAATGGTTCTTTCCGTTCAATAGATTTTAGTTTTTGAATTTTGTTTATTTACCACCTTCTATTCTGTTTCATTCGCTCTATCTTAATATTTTTTGCATTAATCTTTAATTAAAAGTTAGTATGATTGATTATTTTTGAGCTAAAATTTAAAATTAGATTGCATACTTTTGCGTACTCTCGATCATACAATGGAATGCTTAGTGAAGACGTTTAAAATAAAATAAAATTGGGTAAAATACGTGTTCAGGGGGCACTTTTACCCCATTTTATTTCTTCACATGTAGTCCACAAGTTAACAAGCATGTAATCAAACCTTTTTTTTAACAAATATTTAAAACAATGACCAAAGAAAAACCTGTCTCAAAGATCGTCATGCAAACGAAGACCTTAGCTTATCCCTCCCCTCAAATCCACTTGGGTGTTTGTGGTCTCCGGTGATCGGTGATGGGGTTGGTAGCCTCCGGTGATCGGTGATGGGGTTGGTGGCCTCCGGTGATCGGTGATGGGTTTGATGATCTCCGATGATCGGTCATGGGGTTGGTGATCTCCGGCGACCGGTGATGGGTTAGTTCCGCGAAGACTTCGTCGTCGACTTGCTCAAGTGCACATTATTCCTTTTCCTTAATTTTTTCGAAATTCAAAGTTTGTATCATAATTTCCAATGTTCAACACCTCACCTCTCTTCCTTTAGACCTCACTTCTTGCTCTTGACAAAAACTCAGGTTCTTTGATACTGCAATAGAAAGCTTTATTCTGCTCCCTTTTACCTCTGTTCTCAGTTTTCGGTCAAACGTGTATATTCTCCAAATGAATACAACGACGTTGTTTTCTGTCGTATTTTTAATCTGAACTCTTCCAAATTTACACTTGTGACTTACGCTCTTTGCATATCAATGACTTGATTCATTTTGCAATATATATTTACTTTTCTACCTCTATATATTATTCGAAATTCTTTAACTATAATAAAAGCGAATGGTTTTCTTCTGTTTTTGTTGGCACAACGATGAACTTGCTTTAAATTTCTCTATCCAAAATAAAACTGAATAGATTATTAATTCTCTAATCGAAGCCCTGAGTGTCGCGAAGATTATCCCAAAATTCTTGACCATTTGCCAATCAAAGTCTATTCTAAATTCTTCAACGATAAGAGCCAATTACTTTCTTCTATTTTTGTTGGCATAACAATAAACCTGCTCTCAATTTCTCTATCCAAAATAAAACTGATTAGATTAGAAATTCACAAATCATGCCCCCTGAGTGTCGTGAAGATTATCTCAAAATTCTCCACCATTTGTTAACTTCAAATCCTCTCCTTAATACTGTTAAACTCTTTCAGCCTCGAAGTTCCTCCTATCACCCTTCATATCTCTGAAACTTGCTTAATCGCTTCAAGTCTTCCGCAATAGATCTCGGCCTACTGCATGGAAACCTTTTTGGCCTTTTAGTTCAAGAAGCAGGGCGATGTTCTTTAATTTGACACGGTTCGATTGACTGCTCCTTCGGTGGAAGGGTGCCATTGACAGTGCTTTGGGATTATCCTAGCTGATTCTTTCTGGCTTGTATGGGTAGAGTGCTATATTACATCTTTCCCCTTCAATTAATAAACCTTAGTTGCTCTTTGTATGTTCTCGTGCAATTCGCTGTCCTCGAAGATATACCGTCGTCTTTGCAATTACAAAATACCATACTATCTACTTATTTAATTCTAGATAGTACTTAATGTATCCTACGTAGTATTAAAAATTCTTTTTTTTCCGTAGAAATTTCAATGATCTTTCTGGTTTCCCCCCCAAAAAAAAAATCATCTTGAACTATTTTTCTTCCCCTCAAATTCCTCTAGTTTCCTTCGACGGCAAAATAGCTGTCTTATTTTCCGTATAATATAAAGCCCTCATTCATACCTTTGCTTTTCTTCCACCTTAGATATGTCCGAAAGTAATTACCCTTCTACACCTCTCTCCAAGCTCATTTATAAAATATATATATATATATATATATATATATATATATATATATATATATATATATATATATATATATATATATATATATTATATATATATATTATATATATTTATTTGTCTATATATATATATATATATATATATATATATATATATATAAATATATCATATTTCTTCTAAAGATGCAATTTCTGCTCTCTCTCTCTCTCTCTCTCTCTCTCTCTCTCTCTCTCTCTTTCTCTCTCTCTCTCTCTCTCTCTCTCTCTCTCTCTCTCTCTCTCTCTCTCTCTCTCTCTCTCTCTCTCTCTCTCCCTCTCTCTGGTGCTTTTTATCGTGATCTTTGTTCTCTCTCTCTCTCTCTCTCTCTCTCTCTCTCTCTCTCTCTCTCTCTCTCTCTCTCTCTCTCTCTCTCTCTCTCTCTCTCTCTCTCTCAACTTAACACAAAGAAAGTATACGGTCCTGATGGCGTCCAAGCTGTGTTTTTTTAAAATTAGTGTTTATGAGCTTGCACCCTGCCTTGATAAACAATTTTCTTTTATGCCTATCAAGTCAACCTTTCTTTCTTGCTAGAAGAATATGCTTATTCAGCCTGTGCCAGAAAGAGTGCCACCCTCTCAACCTTTTAACAATCCACTTATCACTTTAACCTTAATACTTTCTAAATAATTTTACTCTATCCCTAACGGGAGGATTTGGAAACATCTTCAATGTTCTTATCTTTTTATAGATCTTCATTTTAAATGAATGAGTCACAGGAGATTTTACTCTCCATCAGCGGGATTCGAACCTGGACTCCGCGTCGCTGAGTTAACAGTGACTGGGCGCTCTAACCACTAGACCATCCACGTTCCCGAAAAAGAACGTTTCAAGCGTAGTTTTTAAAGCACCCGGTTTTCTCATCCCATAATTGCTGAGTACTCAAAGAGTTCTCTACTGATAATAATCTTTCTTCATACTTTTGGTTATCTGCTATTCGGAATTTCAGTAAATCTTTTCGTTATCGTTCGACATATTAAAAGATTTTGATAGAGTTTAGCACAAAAATTTAATTTCTAACTTTTCCTCTTTAAGTATAAATCATTTATTCATCTTTCCGAACAGATCTTCTCTCTCTCTCTCTCTCTCTCTCTCTCTCTCTCTCTCTCTCTCTCTCTCTCTCTCTCTCTCTCTCTCTCTCTCTCTCTCTCTCTCTCTCTCTCTCTCTCTCTCTCTCTCACTCTCTCTCACTCTCTCTCACTCTCTCTCTCTGTAATATATATATATATATATATATATATATATATATATATATATATATATATATATATATATATATATATATATATATATATATATATATATATATGTGTGTGTGTGTATATGTCTGTGCAAATGTGCGTGTGCATTTATATATTTACATTTTTGAATGAAGTACAACATGATACACTAACGAATAAAGTTTCTGGCAATTTGCTTCATTTTGGGTCCGTAAACGAAAATTGTGTACTTTTGAATTCCTTCCGTTCATGTATTCTTATTAAGAACATTTTAATAAAGTCTATTTTTTGTTCATATTATGACATAAAAGTTTGGCCTCAAAATCTTATATTGAATTCTAAGCGAAAATCGATGATTTAAACTCCAATAAATTGATCTCATAAATATAAAATTCAGCAAAAATGGTACTTCAATTCAGCTATAATAAACAACATTCCCTCATTTTGTTGGCATTTTTTTGTTATTATTATTATAGATAGCGTTACGGAGTCTGTTTTGCTATTATTATTATTATTATTATTATTATTATTATTATTATTATTATTATTATTATTATTATTATTATTATTATTATTATTATTATTGCCGTAATACTAGCAATAATTGTTTTATTGTTATTAGAAATGATAGTATTACTGTAGAGTTCTTACTGCTATTACTACTTTCTCGCCCAGTTTCCTTAACAAGTTCTTCTTGTAAGTGACGCCACCTTATATAGACGTCCCTCACGAAAAACATCATGGGCCTACTTTCTTAGTTACTGTTTATGCGCATGGTAAAATCGTCTCTATAGTTAATCAGATAATAAAACTCTCCATCCTTTCTCAACTGTCGTGGCTAATTTACTCTCATGTGTATATGAATAAAATAAAATATCTAGTCCCTAATTAATATAGCCACGTAATTCCGTGTATAATAATAACATATTGTCTATGTCAACAATATACATTAGGTTTCTTAGTTATGTGTATGCGCATCGGTAATTAATCGTTCCCTCTATATGTTAAGTTCACTTTAGCCGACCTTTCTCCATCAAAACATATTATTAAATTCTCTATTCAAGGGTAGAATGAGCGTCACTGCAAGGTAGAGTGTATTGTGCTTTTGCTTTTATCGCATATACCAGAATCTGTGCATATTCGTATGACAAGTTTATAGAAACCTTTATACTAAATTAACTTTCATTACATTCTAGGAATATATAATAAGCAAATATTAAAGGTTCTTCAATTAGATTTTTTACCTCCAAAAGATGTACTTCACCATTTAAGCCAAATTTCAGTTTTGAGACTAAGAAAATTATTTCATTATGGCTTGTTCTCACAATCTCAATGCTAACAACATTGGGCAAGAAAATCGCTCGTCTTTCGTAGTCGTCAACAATATCGAGAACATCATCGAAGTAGCTGATAATTAAGCGACCTCCTCCTGGTTTCATGAATACCTTAAACAATTCTGTAAGTAATTTGGGAAAACAAAAAAAAATCATAAATTCTACAAATAAAAGCAAGCCATTCTCATCAAAATCATAGACATCTTGCATTCACTAATACATTCTTAACACTTTCTTAAACATAATTCATGAACTTAACAGAGAATATTAAATCTCAAGTTCGGTTCGATAAGTTCTCCGCACCGAAATGTCAAAAGTTTGTTTGCCGAAAGAAAATGTCGTTCTTGCAGAAGACATGCTAAAAACACTCACAGTATTTTCCACCAATCCAAATAAGAAATTTAACATTCCTCACACCTGAATAATACTTACTTATTTTGGGAAGTGTATTTTCATCGGATTTTATGAGTTCTAAACGACCGTCTGAGAAGGACATCAATGAATTATGAAGACCAAAGTCCCAAAATACATATGATTCACCAGTTTTAATTGCAATTGCATTTACAGCACTTTTGAATTCTTGAATCCTCTATAAGAGAATATTTTCCCAATGTTAGTAAAACATTACCGTCAATTTAGAGGGCGAAATCAAAAGCACATTCTATTAAAGTTTACAAAAGCAACATTTACCTCAGCCCTAAGGGTAAATTTAGCATAGCTTTTTGATAATTTTAAATTTATCATAATTTAAACAAAGTACTAAATTTTTGCATAAAAATGACTGATACAAAAGACTTTCGAGAATTCTTACCTCCATCGTCAGAGTTTTTAAATCAAAAGACCAAAGAGAACTTCCTTTATTTTCACACTTCCCTTCACTAGATCCAACAGCAAGAAGGAATACCTTAAAATTAAAAATATTTCAGCAATATTAAAAAGATAAGTCTGACTTAAAGTATATAAAGGAATATAATATAGAAATCGTATGAATGTAAAGGATTGTGTAGTAGAGACGGTGGGTAAAATGAAAAAAAATCAAAGCAATACCATGAAAAGGTAGAATTAAGATTGCAAATTAAATTTAATCTAAACCTTGTCAAACTTTTGAGGAGATTCAAGTTTGATCCAGGAACCAACATTTCCAGCATTATTTCTTTTTGATTCTTGTACAACAAATAAATTTTTGGCCTTGCTCCATTTAAGAAGTTTAGTTTCACAGGAGCCAAAATGCAATGAGTTTATCATCCAATGCTCAGAGGCCGCCTGTTAACAAAAAAAATAATAATTTTCAATTAAAAAAGCAAAAAGTGGCAAAATTATCTTTATTTCAAATTACAAAGTTTTGGGTCTTCCAGATCTTAAAGTTCAACTCCAATTTTTAAAACAATTTCAATCATTACCTAGATTTAAATGTAACTATCTAACACGTCAATAAAAATTGTATTATCAACATTCGCCTTCTTTTTTCCT
>JABUQX010024404.1:5000-10000 GCA_015478945.1 Trachelipus rathkii
ACCTTCCTTACCTAAAACATCATTTTTTTTAAAATATGTAATTTAATAGAATAGTTGAAACTTGGTGTTTAACAATCCTGCACTGCAAACTCAATTGTGAATTTTGACTGTCCTATATCTCTCTTAGCTAACATAAACAGGAGAAACGATTTAAAGATATTAAAATAGTTTCCACTTTGATTTGTTTCCTTTGTTTGTTCCTTTCTTAGAAAAAAAAATTCACAGATGTGATCAACATAATTAAGGAGTCAGTTTTATATTACAATCTATTTTATTGTTAAAGAATTGACATTGAAATTTTAATACAGTAGCTCTAATTTTGTGATCTTGGTAATCATGTAACCCCATAGAAGTATGCTTGGCACTCCTACTTGGATCATATGGATTTCTGCTGGGGTACTCCTGGGTTACAGGAACAACCACCAACCAAAGACAATTCAAGCCAACTTGTGCACACCAACCCTTGCAACAAGATTTTGCAACAATAACACGAAAAATATTTCACACGCGCCAAGATTAAAACATTGAAATACTTCGTCGCAGAACTTCTCGTGACAATGTCTGGAGACATCCACCATTGCTTCAATTCACTTTCCCCAAAAAGAAGGCACCATTGAATAGTTTTCACGTCTCCCAGCTTCGATATAGCTTTGGGAACTCTGCGCCAATTTAAATCCATAGAAGGGTACCTGAAACCTCTACTGGAGCACATGATATTTCTTTGGTTGGTTCTTGGATTATTGCAGCAAAAACAAAAGTCAAATTAAGCCTATATGAGCACAACAACTAGATTTACAATAAAAAAGACTGAAAATATTTACTTTCATCAGGATACGAACCATTGAAAACAGCGTCGCCTTTAGACAATGAACAGGAGACTCGGTCACTAGTCCAATCGCTTTCCTAAAAAAGAAGGTATCTTGGAACAGTTTTCAAGTTACATACTTCGATATCGAGATTTTTCCTGTCTTACTTACTATTGCAAATCTAGTCGCAATATTAGTTGTGCTCTTGCTGGCGTTGCTTGACTTTGGTTGGTTGTACCAGTAACCCAAGAGCACCCTAGCGGAATTTCATGTGGCACCAGAAAGGGTTCCAAGCAAACTTATATGGATTTAAATAATCATTTTCCGCTGCGTTATCGAAACAACGGACATTAAATCTGTTTCCAAGATGCCGTTCATTTTGGGCGATTAGGACGAGTTAGTAGAGTCTCCCTGTATAATTTTGCAACAAAATAAGCTGTTGCTCGATTGCCTATGAGGAGGGGATATTGGACCCCGAAAGTGACCGCGACCTTTTTGACCTTTTTTTGACCGCGACCTTTTTGACCTTTACCTTTTTGGGCAACCTGAATTTTTTTACCTTAACCTTTTTTGAGAACCCGGATTTTTTGAGAACCCGGATTTTTTGAGAACCCGGATTTTTTGAGAACCCGGATTTTTTGAGAACCCGGATTTTTTGAGACCCGGATTTTTGAAGTAGAACCCGTTTTGGGAACCCGAATTTTTTTGAGAACCCGGATTTTTTGAGAGAAGAACCCGGATTTTTTGAGAACCCAAATTTTTTAGAACCCAAATTTTTTTGAGAACCCTATTTTTGAGAACCCTATTTTGGGCAACCTGAATTTTTTGGCAACCTAATTTTTTTATGGCAACCCTAATTTTTGCAACCTTTCGAAAGAAAGGGTGCGCCAAACGGTTGCGTAAGCAACCGTTGAACGTATTGCCCCCCTATTTTACGCCTCCTAATTTTTTCGACCATGGGTCAATTATTGCCCACGTAATTTTTGATCTTCATTTAGGCGGCTTTTTAGGGGCTCCCCTATTTTTTGATGTCTAACCTTTCTTGTCCTCCCCCTTTGCTTCCCAAAGCTGACAGATACCATGGTCAATTTTGACCCGCGGTAATTTTTTGTCCTTCCGGGTTAATTTTGACCCACGGTAATTTTCTGTCCCTTCCTTTAGGGGCTTAGCCCTTTTTTTGATGTCTTTACCTTGTTGTTTCGAATCCGCTGCGACCTTCCATATACCAGGCATTTTTGGCCCACGCTAATTATTTTATCCACTCGTTGGCCCACCCGTCACATTATTTCGTCCTAACTTGAACGTATGATTATGGACTTTCCTAGCTGAAACACCTACACACACACACACACACACAACGCACACACACACAGATTTACTTACACTCACACACAGATTTACTTACACACAAGATTTACTTACACTCACACACAGATTACTTACACTTATACACACAATCACTATGACATTATAACCCATTCACTATGGACACTTACATTATACACATAGCATACCAACCCTTTTGGTCGTCATGGGTCAATTTGACCACGGTAATTTTTTGTCCTTCCTTTTGAGGAACTTAGCCCTTTTTTGATTCTTACCTTGTTTGACCATTGATATTTCCGCCCTTGACCTTGCAGATACATGGGTCAATTTGACCACGGAACTTGAATGGCTTTGATCGTTCCCCAATCACCGTAAGAAGTATCTTAGTGATGTTCTATTAGTGTTCTATGAGTATTAGATGAGTGCCAGGTGAGTGCCAGGTGAGTGCCAAGTGAGTGCAATGTTGAGTGCCAATTGAGTGCCAAGTGAGTTGCCAATGAGTGCCAAGCTGAGTGCCACATAGTGCCTAGTGAGTGCCACATAGTGCCAACTGAGTGCACTTTTTCAAGCAAGCCTTTTCTAGCCTCCCCTGCGCCTAGAAATAGCCCTAATATGGGTGTCTTCCCCTTAGGTTGTAAGGTATGAGGAATCGATTGGCGTATATTACAAGTTGCTAGGATGCTTTCTACTATGAGTTAGTATTTTTCTACCACTTATAGCCTATAAAACACTGTACTATAATATATATATATATATATATATTATATATATATATATATATATATAATATATTATATATATATATAATATAATATATATATATATATACCCGCCTTTAAGTCGGCTTACTTTTTAATTTAGAAATTTTTAAAAATTGTATGTCAAGAAGAAAAAAATCCAGAGTGTCTGAAATATAAACATTTTATTTACTACAATTGTACGAAAATTTTATTAAAAACATAAACTTTACATACCATAAAGCAGTAAATCAGTAATCAATAGAGGTGTTACCTAACAACAAAGGGATTAGTATGCCTTTGTTTTACGGCTTTACTGCTTAACTTTCTGCTTTACTCCTTTAACTTTCTGCTTTACTGCGTTAACTTTAGTATGCTTTAACTTTCTGCTTTACTGCTTTAACTCACATACATTACATACCTTAAGCAGTAATCAGTAAATCAATAGAGGTGTTACCTTAACACCTAAGGAATTAGTATGCTTTTGTTTCTGCTTTACTGTTTAACTTTCTGCTTTACTTCTTTAACTTTCTGCTACTGCTTTAACTTTCTGCTTTACTGCTTTAACTTTTCTGCTTTACTGCTTTAACTTTCTGCTTTTCTGCTGCTTAAACTCATATGTTTTACTGCTTAACTCATATAGTTATTAACATTACATACCTTAAAACAGTAAATCAGTAATCTCAATAGAGGTGGACCTAACACAAGGGGGATTAGTATGGCTTTGTGTTTTATGCTTTTACTGCTTTTAACTTCATGTTTACTGCTTTAACTCACACTGCTTTTACTGCTTTAACTCATATGTTTTTACTGCTTTAACTCACATGTTTTACTGCGTTAACTCATATATTTATTAAACATTATGTTTTTTATTTGTTAATACTTTTTATTTAATTTTATTTATATTATTAGTTTTTATTTTTATTTATTTTATTGTTTATTTTTATATTATACTTGTGTTATTTTACTTTCATGTCTATGTTATTATTATTAGAACACACACACACACACACACACACACACACACTTACACTTATACACACAGTCACTATGACACCTTATTACCACACATTCACATATCGGACACTTATACACACATTTCACTGATGACACTTACATTTTACCATAGACACTTACATTTAACTTATGTACACACGGCGGGACACCACTTACCAGCTTATTACACACATTCACTATACACCTTACCATTTACCCATAGACACTTAACATTTACACTTACACACACACACACACACAGATTTACTTACACTCACACACAGATTTACTTACACACGCAGAGTTTACTTACACTCAGCACAGATTTTACTTACACTCGACACACAGATTTACGTGTACACTCACAACACAAGATTACTTACACTCACACACAGATTTACTTACACAGCACAGATTACTTAGCACACACAGATTTACTTATCACTCACGACACAGATTTTTACTTACACACACCACACACGCACCACACACACACACACACCACACACGCACACTCACTTACAACATATAACGTATAATTTATTAAAACATTTGATGTTTTAATTAAACACGTACATTTCTATTACTCATTCAAATATAACTAAAATTATTTCAAAGTTTCTTTAAAAACTTCTATTAATAAATCAATACATTGTCTTTAAACCCGAATTTTTAAAGAAAGAGTTACAGACATTTTCGTTTATAAATTTTATAACTATCAAATTTTAAAAGAACTGTATTAACATTTTATGAAATTTACTACAAACACATATTTTACGTACCTTAAAGCAACAAATCAGTAATCGTAGGTCAGCGCCTAGCACCCCTCTACACAAAGCTATGCCACGTTTTGTTCTAGTGACGTTACTGCTTTACATCATCTTAGCCATAGTAATAAGTATAAAAATAAACAAAAAAGTTCTTTCTCTGCAACATTAACAGGGATATTTGCTTAAAATCTTTCTAAGTTCTTATTTAAAAATAACAATATTCACTTACATCTATATTATTCGCTCATGTTAACTAAAATATTTCAAATTTTTTTAAATTTAATTCGGATTTTATTTAGTATTATTATATTATCTATGTACATTGACAATCCACCACGAGAAAACACAACAACCCGCACTTCCTT
>JABUQX010024404.1:15000-17500 GCA_015478945.1 Trachelipus rathkii
AATGTGTGATAAGTGTAGTGTGTGTGTGTGATGTGTGTGTGTGTGTATGTGTGTTCTAATTAATAATAACATAGGTATGAAGTAAAATAACACTAAGTATAATAAATAAAAATAAAATAAAAAATAAAAAATAAATAAAAATAATAATAAAAATAAATAAAATAAAATAAAAAGTATTAAAACAAAAATAAAAAACATAATGTTAATAAATATATGAGTTTAAGCAGTAAAACATATGAGTTAAAAGCAGTAAAACATATGAGTTAAAGCAGTTAAACACATGAGTTTAAAGCAGTAAAACATGAGTTAAACAGTAAAGCAGTAAACAATTGCATGCTAATCCACCCCTTGGTGATAGGTCTAACACCTCGATTGATTTACTGATTTACTGGTTTTGGGTATGTATGTAATGTAATAAATATATGAGTTAAAGCAGTATAAACATATGAGTTAAACAGTAAAGCAGAAAGTTAAAGCAGTTAAAGCAGCAGAAAGTTAAAGCAGCTTAAGCGAAAGTTAAAGCAGTAAGCAGAAAGTTAAGCAGTAAAG
Organism: Trachelipus rathkii; assembly: GCA_015478945.1. Taxonomy (NCBI): domain Eukaryota; kingdom Metazoa; phylum Arthropoda; class Malacostraca; order Isopoda; family Trachelipodidae; genus Trachelipus; species Trachelipus rathkii. The sequence goes on from JABUQX010024404.1 coordinate 15,550, forward strand.
CAGAAAGTTAAAAGAAGTAAAGCAGTAAAAAAAGCATACTAATCCCTAGGTGTTAGGTAACACCTCTAGTTGATTTACTGATTTACCGCTTTAAGGTATGTAATGTTATTAAATATATGAGTTAAAGCAGAAAAGATTAACAGTTAAAGCCAGAAAGTTAAACAGTAAAGCAGAAAGAAGTTAAAGCAGTAAACAGAAAGTTAATCAAGTTAAAAGCCGCAGGACTAAAGCATAGTATTCGCTTTGATGATAGCTAACACCTCTATTGATTTACTGATTTATTGGCTTTAAGTTTTCCAAATGTTCATAGATTGCCAAACATTTTTCGTACAATTGTTTTTTATCGCCTTGCTTATCGTCAGCAACAGTTAGAATATTTCTTCTTACATACAATTTTGAAAAATTTATAAATTAAACAGTATTAAGTAAAGGTGGCCGGTATTATATATTTATTATATTATATATATATTATATATATATATTATATATATATTATAATTATATATATATATATATATATATATATATAATTATATTATATAGATATATATATATACTATATATATATATGATAATATATAACTATATATATATATATATATATAATTATATATATAGTAATATATATAAATATATATATATATATATACATATATATATATATATATATTATATATATATATATATTATATATATATATATTTATATATATATATTAACCGATATATAATATATATTATATATATATATAAGATATATGTATATATATATACTATATATATTATATATATATTGCTATAAGTGGTCAGAAAAATACTAAACTCATGATGTAGGGAAGCGAATCCTAGCAACGGTGTAATATACAACAATCGATTCCTCATACCTTATAACCTAGCGGGTAGCACCCATATTTAGGCTATTCTAGGCTCAAAGGAGGCTAGAAAAGGCTTGAAAAAAAAGTTGGGCATCAGTTGGCCTATGTGGCACATCACTTGGCACTATTGTGGCACTCTCTTGGCACTCATTGGCACTCACCTTGGCACGCATTGGCACTCATTGGCACTCACTTTGGCACTCACCTGCATCTCACCTGCACTCATCTAATACTCATAAAACACTAATAGAACATCACTAGATAATTCTTACGCTTACGGTGATTGGGAACCACCAAAGCCATCAATTAGCGTGGGTTCAAAATTGACCCATTGGTATCTGGCAAGTTCAGAGGGCGAAATAATCATGTCAAACAAGGTTTAAGGACATCAAAAAGGGCTAAGTCCCTAAAGGAGGGACAAAAAATTACCTGTTGGGTCAAACATTGACCCATGGACGACCAAAGTAGTTGGTAGTGTCTATGTGTAAAATGTAAGTGTCATATGTGAATGGGTGTATAAGTGTTCATAGTGATTGTGGATGCTATAAGTGTAAGAAATCTGTATGTGAGTGTAGTAAATCTGGAAAATGTGAGTGTAAATGTAATCCTGTGTGTGTAGTGTTAGTTAAATCGTGTGTGTGTGTGACGTGTGTTGATGCCTGTGTGCTGTGTCTCGTAGGTGTTCAAGTTAGGAAAGATCCATTACATACGTTCAAGTTAGGAACGAAATTATGGACGGGTGGGCCACGAGTGATAAAAATTAGCCGTAGGGCCAAAAAATGACCCATTGGTATATGGAAGGTCAAGGCCGAAATATCATGGTCAAACAAGGTTAAGACATCAAAAAAGGGCTAAGCCCCTAAAGGTTAACCAAACAAAAATTTACCGTGGGTCAAAATTGACCCATGAAGGACAAAATTACCGCGGGTCAAAATTGACCCATTGGTGATTTGTCAAGCTTTGGAGCAAAGGGGAAGGACAAAAAAGGTTAAGACATTAAAAAAAGGGGCTAAACCCCTAAATGAAGATCAAAAATACCGTTGGGCAATAATTGACCTATGGGTCGAAAAAATTAGG
>JABUQX010024404.1:20000-40000 GCA_015478945.1 Trachelipus rathkii
CAATCCTGCTCCAGTTTTACGAATCACAAGAAGTTTAAGAAGTGTTGAGTCAGGTAATAAAAAAGTATTAAAAGGAAAGTTAGTTAAACAAAAAATGTTGAAATGTAACCGAAGCTTGAGAAATGGATTATGAAGCAAGGATTTGTTTTTGAATTGTACGTTTTTAATATCAACAAACGTTAGTTTCTTGATTTCAATATTGTGAAATAATTTTACAATAAGGACTCTGCCTCAGAAAATTAAAATTCATAAGGATTTTAATTCTAATAGTACTATAAACATACAATTCAAAAATAAATTCAGAAAGGATATTAGTCATGTAGAAAGGATATTAGTCCAAATTAGCAATATTAGAATATAATTCCACTTCTTGAGAAGTAGATTGCCTATATGGAATAGGTGGTGGCATCGGAGGGGGTATTAATGATTGTCTAAATTTTATGGGAGGTTGTACCAAGGGTTCAATCAATTTGATTCTGTGGGGAATTTTGAACTGGGTTTACCTCTAATGGAATGAAATGGGTATATTATTCAATGGAATATCTTGGGGTTCTTGATTTAATTCTTTTAAACATTTTCTACACAATGCCTTTCTATAAGACCAAGTCAAATAAATAATTCACTAATGAATGAAAATGAATAAAAATAACATAGTTGTTCCTCCACCGATATATGCGGATTAATTTAACTTGTGAGAAGTTAAGGAGTTAATGGGTTGGTGGTATTATTAATACGTCTAGTCTCTTTATTCCACTGAAACTTCTTTCATTATTTAAATTTTGGGAACAATGCTAAGAGATGTTTGGTAAAGCAACATGAGTTAAAAAATTAAACAAAACTTTATCAGATTGAGCAATTAATGAAGTTAATGAAATATTTTTCTCTAAATGAATGGGGGTTTTTAAATTGATAATTAGCAGAGGTGAAAGTACAACCGTGAGGAATATTTAAAAATAAAATTATTATTATGCGTTACTGAATGGGGTCTTCTCGCAGGATATGGAACTCTATTTTTTCTGCAAAGATATAATAGTGAAAATGTCCAGGGTTACTGTGAAGGTTTTCTTTAGATTAAAAGATTATTATAGGCATGACGGAGAAAGAAAAAAAAAAAAAAGAAAAATTAGGGAGTTAGTTAAGCAGAAGCGATTAGCAAGCCATGTTTTGTCATCAATAGGATGTAAAGGTTAGTGATTTGAGGGCAAACCCGCTGTTTCTCCCCTATGTGACGACACATAATTCGTGAACCGAATTTCGCAAATAAGTATATTTTCGCTGGCGATAATTGACGAAAAGGGAATTATTTGGTGTATTATACATTATTCGAACAGACGTTTCATTAAATGGAATGAATGTTGGGAATGGAATTAACTTATATGAAATAAATTTTTCATTTGAAATGAATGGAATTAGTGTAATTAATTCAAATGGATTAGTGGTTGATTTTATAATAGTCATGAGATTATGTCAAAATGAATGGTATGTTGTTTGCTTCGAAAGGTATTCGATAGGATGTAGTTTTGTGGTTTTTCAAATGCTAGGATTCATGTAACATAATTTTTATGCGAAAAATTTTTACCTCAATCTTGGTTTTACTATCTGTACTGAGGTGATACGAATCGACGAAACATTTTTACAGTCGCAAATGTTTCAACTATGTTAAGTAAGATTTGATACCTACCTAGTTGAATTAAGTATTTGTGGGTTTGCAAGTGAGTCTGTTTCTGAATCTCGGCACAGATTAATTTTTGTAGGTTTAATTGAAATTCTGATAGTGCTTCGGGTATTTGACTTTAATTGTTCTTTAAGTCATTAACTAATAAATTTGAAGTACTCGCAAAGATTTGCCTTAATATATTTATCTTTTTTCGTGTAAAAATTTAACTGGTTTCTTTGTATCAGTGTAAAATAAAATATTAAGTATATCTCCTTCCAATTCGAAAGCAGCTCTTTTGTATTTTGTTTGGGAGTGAATCCATGGTAAACTTTTAATTTCAGCTAATTTAAGGATATTACGTTATTCTTAATTGTTTAATGAGTGAAATTCCCATTTTGCTCGCTGATTTATGGAAATATTAATAAAATTATCATTAAACGCATGCAAAAATTTATCTTTTAAAGTATCTATCATTTTAGTGGTTCTATAAATAGTGGTTTTAATTTCTGATGGGCATTCTAAAGATACAATCAAGTCAAGATATCCTTCAATAAAATTTACTTCACCGGAGTGATACAAAATGATACCTGGCAGTACTCTTGTCTCTTCATTAATGTTAGTGGAGATGGATAAGACTGCAGGTAAAAGAAGTAATGCAAATGCTGGATGTAACATTTTCATTTTAGTCTGAAATGATTATTACTTCGATTTAATAAATGAGGTCGCCGTTTTATTAAAGTAAAATTAAAATAATTAATTAAATGTATTAAATTCTTTTTAAAGTTACCTATGATTATACTAGAGTTACGTTAATTTTAAAATTTTAAAATTGGAATCAAGTTGATATGTTTCTGATAATAAATTTAATTAATGAAATCAAATAATTAAAATAAAATGAACTTCATAAAATGAAATCAAGTTTATTGGATCTTGGATAATAAAATTAAAGATAAGTAATGTTTTCAACTTTATTATAATTAAAATGAAAAATTAAAATTAAAGAAGCTTTAAGTGAAAACTTAAAAATTGTAGCATTCTGATTATCATGAAATTAAAAATTAAAATTAAAAGATTCTTAATAATAATTAAAAATTCTGATTATATAGCATGAGGCTAATTAATATTAATAAAAGCTGATCAGGCTAATTAATATTAATCAAAGCTAATTATAGCATAAGGCTAATTAATATTAAGAAAAGCTGATTATATAGCATAAGGCTAATTCTGAATTAAAATCAAAATTAAAAATTAATAAAATTCTTAATATTAATAAAAGCAAGCTGATTATATTTTTATTATTCTAATATTAAAACGAAATTTTTCGATTTTTATTTTGTTTTTCTTTTTAAAATAAAAAATAATAATAAAAACATGTTACTAATAAAAAATAAAAATATATAAACGTTTCTTAAAATAAATTTTTCTATTTTTTTATGGTTTTTTTTTTAGTTTCAAAAGAAAAGAATGACCCCTAGGGCAAAAAAAAAAAAAATTTCTCCGAATTCGTAACGGACATGATAAAAATATATATACTTATACTAAATGATGATGAATAGAAAAGTGTAAAATTGTGTATTTTGTGTGATATGACATAATACAAACTTAAACCTAAAGGTTATGAACACAAATAAAATAAAATAAAATATTTATTTACAAAATTTTTTTTAACAATTCTAAGAGATTTTAACTCTTAGGAGGCAAATAGTAAAGTCTATTTCCTCTTCTAGTCATCTCTAATGGCAAAACAACTGGAGGTCTCTGTAATTCTGTTTCAGATGACACCTTTGTTGCTTCTTCCGTTCTTGGTGGTAGAGATTGAAGAGATTCATGCTCTCTTTGTCTTGTTTGACTCCTTGTAACCCTCGGTTCCACATCCCTCGGACCTCTGAATTGCTGGTGAGGTTTATACGACGGATCTTCTTTTCTATCATCTCTTGTGCCTTCAGATGTTGATAAATCCATAAAATCTTCTGGAGGTGTGACCTCATCATCTTTGGGAAGTGCTTCAGAACTTGGCACATTATCCCCTACAGTTCCATCTGCAAGTGGTGTTACCAAAGTATCCTCTTGTACTTCTGCAATGACAGGCTGTTCCTCGTGTTCAGAACTGTCCGAAATATATGAATCCTCTTGTCTGATTGGTGATAGAGACGGTCTATACCCTCTTACTTGAGTTCTTGTTTGGGGAGTAGAATTAATCAATCTACTTCCTTGAGGAGTATCAGGTATTCTTTGGTTACAAGAAGTTTGTGTTTCTTCTACAGGATTCTTTTGTTCTTGTGGTGAATCCTCTGGTAGAACATTATGTTCATCATAAAAATTAGGGGGAATCCATGAAGAAGTGGTTGGAGATTCTTGATCATCTACCTGTCGATCTACTTCTTCAGGTTCCATACTTGTTCTTTCTGTTGTAACTTTCGGGGAATCCAATGTTTCTTGAATTGCATCTGGATTCCAAATCTCATCATTATCAAATGAAAAATGAGATTCTGTAATTTTTTCTACTGGAATTATCTTTACATTATCCCGGTGAACCGGAAATAATTTCGTTGAATTTAAACACGAAAGCATAAGCTTATTTGGCTCCTTTATTTGATTTACAATAAAAGGACCTTCAAATCTTTTGTTCAATTTAGAACTTTGTTCTGGTTTCTTTACAGCATTCACAAAAACATAATCGCCCACTTTTAATTCTCTTTGTGTGGCATGTTTGTGTTGCTGTTCCATAGCTTTATTGTTTCCTTTTCTAGATTTTCTCTAGCTAAAATCTCATTATTGCTTTCCATTCTTTTCCACTACCGCACTACCTCATCTGAATTGAATTTTTTAATTTCCGATTATTTGTACATGGAGAGAACATAGTCCAGGCATCTCGTAGGGAAGTCTCTTTATATATCCATGCAGGACAAAATGTGGAGAAGATCCAATTGATCTATTATACGATGTATTAATTGCTATTTGAGCAAAAGATAAGTATTTTGACCAATCTCTGTGATTGTCTTTTACAAAATGACGGAGGAAATTTTCAATATCTGCATTCAATCTTTCTACTACACCATTTTGACTTGGTTTGTAGGGCAGAATATTAACCTTTTTTATCCTCCAAGCCTTACATAGCTCTTTGAAGGCAGCTGAAGTAAATTCTGGGGCATTATCCGAAGCTAAAATTTCTGGGCTCGAATGCCGACATATTATTCTTTCTTGTAAAGCTTGAGCAAATTCTTGGCTTGTTCTTGATTTACAAGCGACTAATTCGCAATATCGTGTCAAAACATCTCTGAAGACGAGAATGTGTTTGGCACCTGAAATTGAACATGTGGGAAGTTTTCCTATACTATCCACGTGTACTCTAGAAAACGGAGTATAAGGAAGAGGCCATCTGTTTATTTCTGCTTTTGGAGGCCTAGGACCTTTAACCTTAGCACAAGACACGCACTGAGAACAGTACTCCTTTACTAACTTACTTAGATGAGGAAAAACGTATCTTTCTCTAACTCGTTTTTCAGTCCTCTGCTGTCCTCCATGCCCACTTCCAAGTGAAGAATGGCAATGATCAATTACTGAGTAGATCATGCTATCTGGGACCTGTATTACATAAGGTTCCTTTCTGGTTGCATAATACAACACTTTCTTATGAAAAATATGTGGATAAGTTTTAGGGTTTTCCTTAGCCCACTTTACTAATTCTTTTAATCTAGGGCAATTTTCTTGTTCCCTATTGAAAGTTTCTTTCGTTAAAATAAAATCTTTTCTTGGTAATATTGGTTTCTTTTCTCCTTTGAAAAAATAAACGTTTGGAGCTTTTGCTGGGTGCCTACTCAAATAGTCAGGCGGTATGTTAGTTTTTCCCGTCTTATACTTTATAGTTGGCGAAAAACTATTAACAAATAAATTCCAGCGGGCCAACCTCCCAGTCTGCTGCTTATTACGGAAGATAAAGCAGAGAGGTTGGTTATCAGTTAATATGGTGATGGGATAACCAAACACCGTATTTTTAAACTTCTGTAGTGAAAAGACAACAGCTAAACATTCCTTTTCTATAATATCATAGTTTAGTTCACTGCCTCTTAACACTCTTGAAACGAACGATAATGGCTTTTCTTTGCCATCGTCCGACATTTGGTAAAGTACTCCTCCTATTCCGTAGTCACAGGCGTCTGTACCTATAAAAAATGGCTTGGAATAGTCTGGAAAAGTTAACTGAGGTTGCACCACAAGTTTCTCTTTTAAGAGTTCAAATGCTTTTTGGTGTTCTTCTTTCCATTCAAACTTAACATTCTTCTTTATTAAGTTATATAATGGTTTCGCAATTAGTGCAAAATCACTAATTAAAAAGCGAAAATACGAGAAAAATCCTAATAAGGATTGTGTTTCTTTAACACTTGTTGGAGGGACGAAACTCTTCATCGATTCTATCTTTGCTGGATCTGGTGAAATTCCGTCTCTTCCTATTTTAAATCCTAAATATAAAACCGAAGTTTGTAAAAAATGACATTTGGTCAATTTAACTCTCAATTTGTTTTCTCTAAACGCAGTAAAAACTTTCTTTAAGTTTTCAAAATGTTCTGCCTTATTTTTACCCATGATTAAGACATCATCTAAATACACTTGGGCAATAGGTCCTAATAAATGGTTCAACGCGACTTGCATTGTCCTAGCATAGGTACTTGGGGCATTGCGGTGCCCAAATAATAATCTGGTTGGGCAGAATAATCCTTTCCTTGTACGGAAAGCCATTAATTTCTGTGTTTCCTCCTCGACTTCGAGGGAATGGTACGCGTCGATTAAATCACAGCTAGTAAAAATTGTACTACCTCCTAGGGACGAAAATATCTCGTCTATTGAGGGCAATGGGTACACATCTGGGACGCTGAAAGAGTTTAAATACCGATAGTCTATACAGACTCTTGGTTTATTAGAGTTCTTTTTGGCCACCACCAGTAGAGGTGAACTATGTGGCGAATAGCAAGCTTTAATATATCCTTTCTTTAAAGCTGCGTCGGTGAAATTATCGATGTCTTCCAAATAGCGATGTGGGAGACGATACTGTTTCCTAAAAATGATCTTTGGAGCATCTGGGGTAAGTTCTATTTCAAACTTCTGTATGGGACACACAGGAACTGCATCATCATCTAGAGCAATAACGTCCTTGTATTCCATTAACAAATCTAGAAGTTCTTCTAAATGCTCAGGTTTCTGTAAAATAGAAACATCTGCTTCTTCTTTACTTAAATTATCTGTTATAATCTCTCTGTATGCATTTTTCAATTGTTTATCTGATAAATTTTCTGAGCAGGTTACTATACAAGTAGATCCTATCTGCTTATTCTCTGTAGCAATAGCAGTTTTATTAAAATATTCTTCTTTATTAACTTTTAAAATCGGATGACACTTCCCTATGTTTTTATTTCTCTTTAAATAAAAAGGTTTGTCACTTAGATTAATATAACTCAATATAACTTCATTGTTTCTTACTGGGCATACAGAGTTTGCAAAATATAATGGCCCTAAGGAAAAAGCAGGTGTTATTAAACACTTCTTTTCCAGTTTTAAATCTCCTTTACTCTCAGGTCTGACTTTCAAATAACCATAAGATTGAGCAGGTGCCATTGTTTCTTCTATTAATAGCAATTGAACTTCTATTTCTTCGTCTGCTATTAAAGGTCTTTCCTCTACTGGAGGAAGTTGTGAATTTTCTTTGTTCTCTTGAAGAACAACTTTATTTTTATTTATTTCTATCTTTGTAGGCTTCTTCAATGAGCCTTTAATAATTTCTGTCTTTGTAGGCTTCTCCAATGAACCTTTATTAATTATTCTCTTTGTAGGCTTTTCCAATGAGCCTTTAGTAATAATTCTCTTTGTAGGCTTTTCCAATGAGCCTTTATTAATTAATCTCTGTGTAGGCTTTTCAAGAATGGAGCCTTTATTAATTAATCTCTGTGTAGGCTTTTCAATTGAGCCTCTATTAATTACTGGTTTACAATTATCACTGTAATTGTTTAATTTAAACTTATCATTCCTATTGGAATTATCTATAAAATCTTTTTTATGATTATTAATCATTCTATCTTTCTTAGTTATCTTTTCATCTTGATTCATGAGAAAGTAACTTCCTAACTTGGCAAAGATTTTAACTTTTATTTCGTTATCCTCTTCTTTAAGATTTAATTTCGATGAAGAAAGGTCTATTGTTATAGGTAGAGTAGCTAAAAGACTTGTACCTAATAGAATTCCATTCCAAGCTCCAGTGCTTTCAGTTTTACACACTAAAAAGGTAACTGGGTAATACTGTTGGTGTAGCCTTAGAAGTAGATCAACTTCTCCTATGGGGTGGATCATCTGAGTTCCAATCCCTTGAACTATAATACTAGCTTCTTTAAGAGACAGTTTAAATCTTCCTTCTCTTTCTATTTCCTTTAATCTATCCAACGATATCAAACAGGTTGTGCTCCCTAAATCTAGTAGGCTATGAACTTCAACCTCGTTCTGACCTTTTGCTGGAGTCAAAAATATTGACAAAAAATAATGACATCCCAATTTTGGGGGTCTAATTCCTACACCAAAGAAGCTAGAGGTTACTATAACACCTCTCTTCTTTAAGCTTGAAGTATTTTCTTTAATTACTGTCCTATTTACCATTTCTTCATTTAAATCTTTGCCTGGAATCAAAAATTTTGTTCTCTTTCTGAGAGATCTGGTTGAAAAAACTGTTCGTTTCCTTCTTCTTCATCTTCAGCTCCAGATATTTCTTCATGTTCTGGATCTGCTTGATGATTAGAAATCAGATGAACTCTGGTTGTTTTCTTAGGACTCTTACCTTGATAGCTACGCTCATTCTTTGAGTAAGAGTTTGTCTTTCTGGTATTTGAATCATTTTTAATCTCGACTCTTCGAGCTTTGACCCCATTATCAAAATCAGTGGGGTTATTATATGGTATTACCATATTATTTTCATTTTCATTAGGGATCCACACAGGGGCATTCTTGCAATTAGACGTCGAACCCCGGGCATGGAACTTTCTACATACTCTGCAATATGTGGTATTCCAACCACAGTTTCGGGAATGATGACCTAAAGATTCACATTTTAGGCAATAGTCCATGGACTTTATTTCTTTACTGGAGAGTTTCTTAACTACTCCCTTATTAAGTCTTATATTTGGAGAAGGGCTTGTTCTTTTTCCTGAAAATTTAGAAGTATTCTTTTTATTACCCCATTCCATGGTTCTGTTCCTCATGGAAGGGTTATATGTAATTCTTTCTTTTCTAACTTCACTGTTATTAGTGCTATTGTTCTCTGTATAGAACACTCTAGCTGTATTTCTTCTATCTTGTTCAGCTCTATGGTTAGTCTGGAACAAGACTCCTTCTTCTATCTGGCTGAGTTTCTCTAAAATTTCTACGAAACTCAAGTCTGGATTAAAGACTTTTAAAACTTTTTCTCTAAGTCTTCTATGATCTCTGAGCTCTTCCATACTCTCCAAAATCTTAGTCATAATTAAGATATTTATCTGTTGAGAAGTAAATCCAAAGGAAGTCTCGATATCTATGAGTTTTTTCTGATATTCCCAAAGGAGATTCTTCAAGTCCAACATGAATTCAGTAAGAGTTACATGTGGTCTCCTTTGAAATTTCATGAATTGTTTCAATAAACAGAAGATTGTCTCGGCTTTTTCTGGTTTGAGAAAAATCTTCAATTGAATCAAAAAGTCTTCTAGGGTCTTGCACCTAGAAAAACTATTATCCTTCAGAATATATTGACGGGCCTCGGATGTGAAATCAGAAGAGATTGTAGTCTTAGCATAGTCTATTTTCTGTCTTTCAGTTATTAGGCCTAACGTGCGTATCTTCTCTTGTAACGTAGTTAGGTATTCTTCAAATTTAATGCCTACCCAAGTTTGTGTCTTGGTATTTCTTCCATACAATTTTAATTCTTTAGGCAATTCTGGAAGTGGAGGGGTATACGCAGCGTTTGGATAATATCCTCCATAAGGGGGTCCATATAGGTATGGATTGTATCCAGGTTGCATTGTAGGAAGGGGTTGTTGCCAGCCTGTGTAAGGTGGCTGCATACTTAAAGGATTATTTTGGGATGGCCCCCACGGATTCTGAGGTTGTCCTCCATATAAAGTATCACTTGCTTGGTTCTGTCCCCAAGCTCCACTAAACTCACTTCTATTGTTAAATATTTCTGTTTGGCCATTCCAGGAAGGATAAGTTTTCTTTTTATTTGAAGGGGGAGTGGCCCCCGATGCATTTAAATGTATGTTAAAGGTGTTGTCCAAAACATTTGTCTTTTGGAGCACCTTAGGTATTCTTGCTGTATTTTCTGTATTTCCTGGTTGATGCCAGTCCCAAGCTGTTCTCTGATTTGGGTTTAACGACATTGTATCAATGTTAGAAGGAGGTAGATATACTGGAGGAAGTCCCATATCCTTTTGTGTGGGTTCCTTATCTTGTGTTTTGCGTCCTTTCTTCTCTTTCTGTTTTTCTGTCCCCGTCAGTAGTCCTTCACTTCTGTTACATCATGTTCTTCATCTTGATTAACATCTTCTGTATTGTCTTCTTTATTTGTATCCTCCATGTCCTCATCCTTGTTTTCCTGTTTGAATCATTATTTTCCTGTCTTTATTATCCCCTTCCAAGCTCTCCTGAGCTCATTAGGGTCAACTGGTTTCCGCTATAGCCCTTTGAACCAGGTTGCAGAGAATGAGAAACAATGTTGAAAATACGAAGACGGTAAAGACTATTGGTTCAAACATAGTCATGATTAAACTTTAATTAATTCAAACTAATCAATTTATAAAGTTTCTGAACTATTAAACAATTAAATAGAATTGTTAAGACAAAACACTATAGTGTTTCAAAAAAAAAACTAAGTTCTCAAACTGTTTCTAAAAAATAAAAAAAAAACTAAAGTCTCAAAAATATTTTTTCAAAATATTTCAAAAATATTCAAACTGTTTTCAAATATTTTTCAAAAAATTTTCTATGTTCAAAGAAAATATTTATTCACTATTAAATTTAAAAACTCACTATTAAATTTAAAAATTTAAAATTTAATCACTTTTGATTCTAAGTTCAGAAATAAAAATAATTTTCTTTTAAAATTATTTAAAAATTTCAAAGTTCAAAAAATAAAAATAATTTTCTTTCAAATTATTTAAAAAAAAAATCAAAGTTCAAAGTTCAAAAATAAAAATAATTTTCTTTCAAAATTATTTAAAAAATATTAAAGTTCTATTTTCAAAAATAAAAATAATTTTCTTTCAAAATTATTTAAAAAATATCAAAGTTCTATTTGATAATTATATTTAATTAGTTTTCTGCACTGTAATTAAGAATCAACTATCCCCTTTTTCTAGTCGGGTGTGTTCTTAAAATGTTAAAGGTCAACTTATTTGTTCTTCTTGGTCAAAGGTTATTTGTTCTACTGTTCTTCAAAGTTCTTCAAAATTGTTCTATGTTCTTCTATTAAATGTTCTCTGGGTTGAAATCAATCAATTTATATACCAACAAATTTATTTTTCCAATTCTGTTATAAATTGTGGTTTTTATAATCTCTGTTGCAGTATAATAATTTTTAAAATATTACAGGTCAGTAAAATAAATTTCCAATTTTTCTGTAGCTAAATATAACAATTCTGTTATTTTTTGGTCAAATATAACAAGTTCTGATATTTTTAGGTCAAAAATAACATAATTTTCTGTATTTTTGGTCAATTTGGGCAATTTGACCTTTCGTGACCTTTGGTGACCTTTGGTGACCTTTTGACCTTTGGTGACCTTTGGTGACCTTTGGTGACCTTTGGTCCTAGTGACCTTTTCTGGGTGGTCTGGGGTCTGACCCAAAAGGTTTTACCTCACTTTGGTAATTATTAATTATATTATTGCTAAATTACGGATTTCCGATAATTGAAAAAAAAACTTATTTTTTAATTCACTCAAAAAAACTTTTTTATTTTCACTGAAAAAAGAAAAAAAACACTTGGCTTCCTAAGCCACTCTAAAAAAAAAACGGGTTTAAAAAAAAAAAACCGGATTAAAAAACAAAAACCGAAATTTTTACCACCTGTAAATATTCGCGGGACTACGACAAATATAATTAATGCATAATTATAATGAAAAAGTAATTAATAGATTTATTATTAATAAAAGCAAAAACGATATATATATATATATATATATAAAAATATATATATTTAAATATATATATAAAAAAAAAATATATATATATATATATATATATATATATATATATATATATATATATATATATATATATATATATATATATATATATATATATATATTATATATATATATATATATATATATATATTATAAATAAAAAAAAAAAAATATATATAATATATATATATATATATATATATATATATATATATATATAAATGATGTGTGTGTGTGTTATAATACTGCGCGAGAAAGGAAAGAAATGGGGGAAAGAAGTGAAGGAAGAAATGAGGGGATCAATTGGGCCAAGACTTCAATCCCTCTCTCGGGAGGCAATTTCCCTTCCCCTGAATTCAGTTCTCCTATTCAGTGCCGATTCTTTCTCCCTTCCCTCAACTCCTTACTCTTGTCTCCCTTACAATAGAACGAATGCACTAACACACCTTTTTTGACATAACTACCTTCTTGCTTGTCTTATTATATTCTGCTGCTATTTTTCGATTTTACTAATCTTCCTATAGCTCTAATTACTTTAATTTTGATAATTAAGAGAAAATTTTTTCACAGAATTGATTTACTAACTCTACTCTATCGTTTAGTAAAATAAAAAAAAATTAATTAACCGAGTCTTAATTAATTATTTTAAAGCTGTTAATTGCATATTTTTCTATTGTATTCTCGAAAAAACTTCCCTCTGAGGAACTATACATATAAAAAAAAAATGCAATTACTAATTTTTTGTATTATTTTCTAGTAGTTTTGCTTTAAAAAAAAAAACAAAAAAAAAACATACAATAATGAAGACAATAATGTCATATATCAAAAATTAATTTATTTAATATATTCTTTATATATTAATGTCTCTAAAAATCTCGTCTTTTTTATTTTCACACACTATAAACAATAAAGTAGCCTTTTTTCTAATGGCTATTATGGTGAATTTTATCTGTCACCCATTTGTTAAAATTTATTTTGTAATTTTTTGGAAAACAATAACACTTGTTTTAATTAAATTTTAACACCTTTTGTGTTGAAATTTGTACAAGATGAAACATACTATATATATTAAGGTCCAAAGACGATAGTATATTGCATGTCATTTGTGCACAATTTCCTATTCTAATTTAAACTTTAGTGTGAAATCTGTTTTTTGTGTGAAAATATTAATTTTTGTACTCACAATACTTCTAATTGATTTTCCACCTTTAAACTGCTTGGCAAAGGTTTGGATTTGGAGTCATCTGTTAGTGACAAAGAAGTCACTCTCAAGGAATTGATAAAACAATGGGCACTTGTAGTCACAGAAGAAATATCCATAGATTCGTGTAATCAAATCCCTCAACCGTTCTTTACGGCCTTTGTCTTTGTAGTCGTAATTAATGCCTCTATCTCGGTGCTATAACGCGAAGACGGCAATGACCATTGCAAAGTGAGAGAAGATTACCACCTCAACATCCTGTCAAATCGAAGCCAGTCTGGTCACAAATTTCCTTAGGACCAGATGCAGGACAATAAACGCGTCAATTCCTGTGAGTTTTATTTAAATCCTTCAAATTCCAAAAACAGTCTATAAAAACCTAAATAAAAAATAATAGGAAATACGATATCAGTTACATATAATTTTAAAAATAATTAAGCTGTAATTAAAAATTAATTAATTAAAATATTATCATATTTCCAATATATCAAATATAAACAATATATCAATATAAACAATATATCATTAACACATCAAAAATTCTTCAATATTGCAATATATATTTTTATTAAAAATAATAAAAGTATTGATTGCAATATTATTAATACAATATATATTTCAAAGATAATTAATAAATATATTTCATTAGATATGGCAAACATCTTTATTTTTAAAACAATAAAATATTACAAAGTAAAACAGGCTTTAAATATTTTTACAAGATTATTCTTATTATTATTATTATTATTATTATTATTATTATTATTATTATTATTATTATTATTATTATTATTATTATTATTATTATTATTTAAAGTAATTCAATTATTACCTTTGTACAAGCGATGGAAAAATCTTATGTGAGAAACACCTTTTGTCTATCTCACTAAGGTCTAATCTTTTACCTGTTTTAATGTTATTTTTTAAATTTTATAATTAAAAGGGAAAAAGAAAAAACAGTATACATTTTTGCATATTATATGATATATATAATTATATATAATATATAATATATTCAAATAATGTATACTATAAATATTTCACTTCTTTAAGAAAACTTCTATCTTTAATTTTTTCGCGCCTCTACAACACTACCTAGTGCTATTTCTTTAGCTGTTATCTAAGCAGGTGATGGGCCCAAACGAATGACTTTTCTTATGATCCAACCCTTTTTAAAAGATCGCTTTCCCTCTGTCCCTCTCTCATCCCCTACTCTAGATTCTCTCTAAACCCTAAAGTTTCTCCTTCTCATTCCCCCACCATTCTCTCGGTCTCTCTATCCCTTTTCTGAAGTGAAGTCTAAAAATGGATTTTTTGGAATAAATCTAGATTTAAATCTGGAATATTCCGGTTGGATTGGGAATTGGATTTTAGGAATGAGAATTCCCAGACTAGGAATTATGATTCACAGACTTATTTCAACATCCTGGCTCCAGTTTTACGATCACAAAGTTTAAGAAGTGTTGAGTCAGGTAATAAAAAAGATATTAAAAGGAAAGTTAGTTAAACAAAAAATGTTGAAATGTAACCGAAGCTTGAGAAATGGATTATGAAGCAAGATTTGTTTTTGACTTGTACGTTTTTAATATCAACAAACTTAGTTTCTTGATTTCAAATATTGTGAAATAATTTTACAATATATATATATATATAATATATATATATATATTATATATATATATATATATATATATATATATATATATTATATATATATAATATTATATATAATATAATATATATTATATATATAGTATATAGTAATTATATATATAATATATAATATAATATATATATTATATATATATATATAATATATATGTATATATATATATATATATATATATATATATATATATATATATATATATATATATATATATATATATATATATATATATATATATATATATTATATATATATATATATAATATATAGTATATACTATATATATATATATATATATATATATATATATATATATATAATATTAAAATAGATGGCCTTACCCAATCACATGGAATATCTAAAAAAAAATTAATGAATTATATATAGGCTACATAAGCTATGTATGCGTATTTCTAATGAGTGGTCATTAACTCCTTATTTATATCGATTATATTTTTATGTTAAACGTTTCAACTTACAGAAAGCTGAAACGCATTGTGGTTCACACCATTGGTACATTATTCGAGCACAAACGGTTTAATATTTGAAGTAGGTTTGATCAAATCAAGAAGAAGTTCTGTGAAACTCTTTCACTGTTTAAGGTGAAACACGTCTAAAACATTTTAATAAAAGATTCCTATATTAGAGATTTGCGAATAGATCATTGCAAATTCAATTCAAACATATACAACAATAAAAGTGATCGACTGTGGATCAGCTACGATAAAAACTTTTAAAAATACTCAGACAATTTTTTAAAATTTTAAAAAATCTTTCTCTCTTTTTTTATAATAAATAAGAAAAAGAAAAAAATCTTATTATTTTTAACTTTATCTTATGCATAAATGTCAAGTTTGAAACTTGTGATATTGTGTTCCACTTTATTATTTATAAACTTTTCTTATGATCAAGCTAAGCTTCAGAGAATGAGAGAAAATGTTTTGACAAATTATTATAAATACTCTCTCTTATTTTGTTCACAAATACTTTAAAATAATTTTAAAATAATTTAAGAATTATGATTTCAAAAGAAGAGAATAGAAGGAAAGTAAATACTTGAGGAATTAGGCAAAATTTCCCTTAGTATGGAAAAGCTAAATATGCAATTTTCGTCGGATACCCAATATATATATATATATATATATATATATATATATATATATATATATATATATATATATAGTATATATATATACTATTATATAAATATATATATATAGTATATATATTATATATATAATGTATATTGATATTATATGATTATAAAATATAATTAATAGACAAAATATATATATATATATATATATATATATATATATATATATATATATATATATATATATATATATATATATATATATATATATATATATATATATATATATATATATATATATATATATATATATATATATATATATATATACTATATATTTTTATATATATATATGAATATATATATAAATATATATATATATATATGTCCGAGATATTTTATGATGAGGACACGCGGGTTCAGTGTCAATAAATAGTTTCTGTTGTCTAGGGCAGTGGTCTCCAAAGTGGGGTACGCGTACCCCAGGGGGTACCCAAATTGATACTTGGGGGTACGCCAAAGGAGTAGGCTCAAGATTATTTGCAAGTGTATGATTGTGTATCACGTGAGTATGAGGTTCTCTCAATGTTCGCCGTATCTTTTGTTATATATTATATTATATTATATTATATTATATTATATTATATTATATTATATTATATTATATTATATTATATTATATTATATTATATTATATTATATTATATTATATTATATTATATTATATCATAAGGCTATAGGCCTATAGGGGGTACAACTTTTAATTATTTTCGTCCTAGGGGTACCCGATCAAAAAAGTTTGGAGACCGCTGGTTTAGGGGTCAATACTTTATCAAAACCTTCACAACTCTGCTGAATATCAGGTCCAAACTTCAATGAGAATTATTTAATGGTTCTAAAAGCCGTGCAGGTTTGCAAATCAATCCAGATAAAAGCAGGAGTTTTACTCATAAATAATATTAAAAGATATCCCAATCACAAGTTTAAAGATCGATAGTACGAAAAGCAAAAAGCCCTTATAATAATAACTCTGCCTTTTTATACTATTTGGCAGTATCTTACATATAGAAATTAACGAAAATAATAATATCAATCCTTAACTTGATAAGTCTAAAATTAATTATATACCTATCATCTTACAAGCTAATAAATTTATATTTCACAATTTGTCAAAATAAATCTTCTTTTATAAATAATAAAATTGAGCGAATTGAGAAATATTCTAAACTTAAATAAATAATAGCGAAATCAAAGCTAAAGCTAAATAGTTTTCCCAAAATTAAATAAATAGATTTGCGGATCTCAAAAATGAGGCATTATGGCCCTCAGGCAAGGTATAACTTGACACACGCCCCTCCTAAGAAGACAAAGTGACGTGTCATCTTTCGTCTTGAAAAGAAAAAGGTCAAGGATACCTTTGCCTGGAAAGAGAATAAATCTTTCCTTCGGTATTTAAACTGTGCCATCGCTTTCATCCACGCTGAAGGGTTTCCTATTTCTTCGGTCTTCGGGATCGTTCCTCTATCTGATCCATTTTGTCCTTCATCTTGACCTTTCGACATTGCAAAGGAAGTCATCAAGATGGCAAACTCTTTTGTTTCAACGAAGGTTTGGAGTTTTCCAATTTCAAAGTTCTTCTTCTCCAAACCGCCTTTGATCATTCCTCTATGCCAGTTCTCTTGGCCATCCAGAAAGAAGCGGCAAGGGCGCATTGGTCTGGACTTTGGCTGGCTAAACGTCCTAGATTTTGTTGGTGCATAATCCTTTGCATCTTCTGCTCCTGATGGAGAATGAGGATGCTCTGAATGAACTGACCTGGGACCTCCTTGTGGAGAAAAGGGAGTGGGAGCAGTCACTGCAACTTCCTCTTGGTTAGCTACAGAGAGTTCATGACCTTTTTCCACTGCACGAGATTCTTGAGCGAGAGGAGAAGAAAGAGCATCATTGAGTAATGTTTCTGCAGTCTCTACTATACCATTCTCTTCATGGTTTTGAAGTTCCTTCTCCTTCTCTTTATTTTCTTCAGGTACTACTTCATTTGCATCATCCTTTTCAGCTTGAATACTTTCCAAAGGAGTGGTCAACTGATCTTCAGATGGCACCTCAGTTTGAGACTTTTTCTCTTCTTTCGACTTTCTTTCATATTCTTCTTCCACTGGTGTTAACTGGAACACTCTTCCCTCTAATCTACTATTAACCCCCTCAGGCATCACCGCTGTCACCTCAGACTTTATTGTCTTATTAACACTGCCCTCAAAACAGCTTGAATTTGAGGAGTTTTCTTGATTTTGGAATGGGAGATTTCCATTCAAATTTTCCAGTCTTACTATCTTTTGTAGCAGTTTCAGTTTCATGATTTGTTTCGGCGACGGATGTGTCTTTGCCGACATCAATTTTATCATTTTTTTTTTAATAGCATTTTCAGCTTCATAAATATCTTCGACAATGGTTGTGTCCACGTCGGTATCAATTCTATCATTATTATTTTCAATAGCATTTTCAGCTTCATAAGTATCTTCGACAATGGATGTGTCCACGTCGGTATTAATTTTATCATTTTTATTTTCAGTAGCATTTTCAGCTTCATAAGTATCTTCGACAATGGATGTGTCCACGTCGGTATTAATTTTATCATTTTTATTTTCAGTAGCATTTTCTGCTTCACAAGTAACTTCGACAATGGATGTGTCCTTGTCGGTATTAATTTTATCATCATTTCCGAACCCTATTGTCTCCGGACCTAGCGCGCCTGGGATATTTCCCAATGTTAAATCATATAACGCATCGTTCAGACATAAAGCTTCGACGTACCCCGTATAAAACGGAGTGCGAATCCAAATTCTTGCTTCAGGGGCTGTCCCAAGGGTGTTACCAATTAGAAGCAATTTTCTAATCTTGCCTGTGAATTGATGGTTTTTCACAAACTTCTTTTTCGCAATTACGCCATTACACCCTGTATCACGAAGTACTGATACGTCAATGCCATTTATAGAACCATTCGTAACAGGCATGAGGGAATGTCTGACGTTTGAATCATCCTGACATGACATGGATATAACGGGGATTGATTTTCCATTGACGTGCAACATGCCGTCCTTTACCATTTTGCTCACGTCAACACACTCATCGTCTTCCACAATTTGACATGCGCTGCAGAATCACCCTTTGTTAACGGATTTATCCAATTGTAATGGCAGCATTGTGTATTTCTTTCCTTGGGGCGTGCCATCTTCTCTTCTCTGTCTTGTTATCGCGGTTAAACTTATTATCAAATTAGTGCCGATTACGTCCGAAATCTGTTTGTTTCCATTTTGGGCAGAATAACAAACGCTGGTATCGTGGCCGCCTTTGTGGCATATTCCACAAACTTTGGTGTATTGGCGTTGAGTATTATGGTTTATTTTATCCTCGTTACTACCATATGCCATAGAAAGGTTAAAGTCTTGCCTTTTGGAACAAAGGTTCTTGCCCCTTTCTTGAAGAAATCTATCCGCGCGAGAAGCGATGTCGTTTAATCTAGAGAGTCCTGCCTCTCTACGATGAACAGCTAAATCCTTTGGGCAACAGGTGTCTAAATGGACGGACGATTGAGACTGATTGGACAGTCGTATTCGTTTTAATTCGAAGTTCCGTGTGCGTTCGGCTTCTTCAATTTGTTTATTTAATGATGCCGCTTTTCTATCTTTTTGAGTTGAGCATTCCTTTCAGCTTCCTCTTTCTTGTGTTGAGCTTCCTCTCTCTTAAGTTGAGCATTCCTTTCAGCTTCAGCAGCCTTCTTTTTTATACAGGCATCTGCTCTTTCTATGAAAACTTCATAAGATTCATCTTTTGTTAGGCCTAATCCTTCGATCATCTGGCAAAAGGATTGATAGTCCATTCGATAGTTCATTATTAATGTCGACAAAGGAGAATAGCCCGTGAAGAATGAAAGAGAGGTGAGAATCTAAATTCAGCAAGTGTGATGAAGAAATAATGTTAAGTTATATTCCTTCTCCGGACCAAGGCCACCAAAACGTGGTCGAGAATTTTATCGATGAGGGAACACGCGGGTTCAAGTATCAAATAAATAGTTTCTGTTATCTAGGGGTCAATACTTTATCAAAACCTTCACAACTCTGCTGAATATCAGGTCCAAACTTCAATGAGAATTATTTAATGGTTCAAAAAGCCGTGCAGGTTTGCAAAT
>JABUQX010024404.1:45000-65000 GCA_015478945.1 Trachelipus rathkii
TGAAAGGCATATACAGTTTATTGATAGATTAAAGAATTATGTAATAAAATGGACAGAACTTGCGGAAATCAATCAAGATTTTACTGACATCATAAACCCAATAGTGGCCGAACAGTTTTTAAACACGTGCCCAAAAGAATTTGCGACTTTCTTGAGAGAAAGGAAAATTAGCAAACTTGATATATAGCACAAGAGGCAGAGAATTACCTCCTCACACATAACAGGAACTTATCGTCGACGTCTAATAAGGAAGACCCCTTGAAGAAGGAGAAGAAAGATGTTAATGAAAATTACCATAATTTTGAAAGACAAAAATGCCAGACAACGTGCTTTAAATGTGATAAGATGGGGCACAAGGCTATTGACTGTAAAAACTTTGAAAATTATCATATTTTTAAAAGGCAAAATAAAACAGACAACGAGCTTTAAATGTAGTAAGAGGGGGCACATGACTATTGACTGTAAAAACTACAATCCGTATAGAAGAGACAACCAACATAAAAATTACAATAGTCAATCAAGTAAGAATTGGAGAGAGGGCCCAAAAAGAGCGGCTGCTGCCATTACAACTGTTGGTCACGAAATTAAGCAGCAAAATAAAGATTGTACTCTTAATACTACACTGACACATGGAAATCAGAGAGCTGATGAAGACGAAGATGTTTTGGAACACGTCGATGTAGACAACAGAATTGTTTTAGCATGTGCCAAAACGATAACATTCGTCAGAGTTGCATGTGTGAAGAGTAAAAGTGTAAGAACTAATGTTCAGAAAGCAATGATGCCCGTAGTTGGGAATGTATTAAGGGACACTGGTTGCAACAGCATCATCGTCAAGAAGAATCATACATTAGCGGACAAGATGACTGGAAAGAGGAAGCAAATACTGCTGATAGATAACACGATCAGAGATGCGCCTGTTGTTGTGATCGATGTTTTCACACCCTATTAACGGGGCTTGTTGAAGCTATAACTCTCGACAATGCCCTCTTCGATTTAATTATAGGGAATTTTCCTGGCGCAAGTAATGTGGAAGATCCTGTCGAACAAGTGGTGACGTCGCGCGCGAGTGAAAAGACCAACTTACATAAAGAAGAGATTACAGCACTTGAGGGTACAGCGAAAGACCCTGTAGAACAAGTGATAATGCCGCGCACGAGTAATATGACTAATTTAAGGAATGAAGAGTCCGCCACGCCTGAAGATACTCAACAGCCAGATAGGGGTGAGGTCACCTTGGAAAAGTTTATAGAGTTCCGAAGAGAGGACGAAACACTGAACAGGTGTAGGTCGTTAAGCGATACGTAGAATAAAGAAGAAAGGCGTATGATTGAAACATCACAAGAACGGAAAGAAGGGGCAAATAAGAAAACGTCTCAGCTTATTGAAAGAATGAACAAGTTGCCCGCGGAAAATGAAAATTTACGCGAGTCCCTAAATGAGAAGGATAAAGAAAACAAAAATTTGAGAAAAGATTAACAAGGGAAAATAAAAATATCGGAGAACGATAAGAGTTGGCAATGTCAGACGTCTCTTCTGTTCAACAGATTACGAAAGAAGACATCTTGATTCTGAATTTCACATCTGTTGTTACAAAATTAGTTTTGAAAAAGATTCAAAACATTAGTCGTGCATGTTCTCCAGGTTGTAATACTGGCACATTAGAGTAGCATTAATGAAAAAGGAATTAGCAGAGGAATCTGCATCAATGGATGTACCAGCTGAGAATTCAACGACTGATTTCGCTGACGATTCTAAAATTGAAGAAAGAAGAAATATTATGGATCTGTAGAGGTAAATGCACATAATTGGGAATTAGTAGTGAAAAAAGTCTAGCAGTAGCAAAAGGAATTTCAACATTTAATGTTAATGAAGGAATTGGTTAAAAGAAGAATCAAGAAATACTCGAGACTTTGGAGAGGATGAAAATATATTCAAAGAGGAAAACTTGATTCGGAAAACATCTACTGAAGATCAGAGATTACCTGACAAGGATATGAATGTGAAAAATTAATATTTTGGTTTAAAGGAAAAGCACTGTTTTCCTACTAAATAGGAGCGTGTGTAATATTATTCGGATTGTCAGGACCAATATTCTGAGCTTCTTGAAGAAGAGCGGATAGATTTTATTATTTTGAATTATTTTACGAAGATTTGGAAATATTATTTATTTTGAAAAATTAATATTTAAGAGCAATTTTTATTTGGAATTATTTTATGAAGATTTCTTTTGTGAGATAAAATAATTCCGTTGGAAAAAAGGTGCCCAAGGTAACTTCACACCTTAACATCTTAGATACTGCAAAAAATTATAAGTATAAGTTAATTAGTTCCCACGCGGGTTCTATATCTCGTTCGAAATACACTTTTGGAAGACTTTGTGTCTGTTGAAACTCTCTTACGAATTTTTTTTATCAGAAGACCTCGTGTCTGTTGGATATGAATTCACGTGGAATTTCTCATCAGAATAATACTATATTTAGAGATAGTGTTTGAAGTGATTTCCGTTCACTTAAGGAAAATTACTTTGAAATGAATGCGTAACGAATTGAGAAAAACAATTTTGGGATGTAATTTTGAATCTACTTTTGAAGAATTATATTAGAACCTTCCTGTAATCATTGGAAAAGATATATTCTGAATTCGATCTGAAGTCATCAGAAGATATTGTGAGTGGCAGCAAGCTATTTCAGAATCAATACGCTCTAAAGTGACTTGTGAAATTACAAGTGAGGAACGTCTGATTGTCATTGGAGTTATAATGACATAGACGTGATTTGGGATTTTTAAAGACTTAGTGAATATTTATATTACTTTTGTATCTGAGATTGAAATCTGTGAGGTGAATTGCACCATAAACAATTAGATCTATCTTATTTTTTTGTTTTGAATAAAAAGAATTCCGGGATTGTCGCTTATTTACTGATTGGAATCCCGTTTTTGACTATATATATATATATAGATATATTATATATAAATATACATATACTATCATATATATATATAATATATATATATATAATATAAATATATATATACTAGATAATATATTAAATTGGTAATATTTGGGATAAATATTATTTGGTGTGGGATTGTTTAAATATTAATTTATAAATAGGATTATTATTAGGTTAGAATTAGGCAATAAAAACCCATATTTGGTGTCATATTTAGTAATTATTTAATATTAAAAATTTTATATTGTAGTGCATTAAATTTTTTTTTTAATTAGTGTTGTCACGCTGAATCTTTCAAAGGACCCTTGACTTCAAAATATCAGTATATAAATAAAGAAAAAATATTTTTTACAAGTGTGATAGGCATAATCGCCGGAAGCATAGAGGTTTAATCAATTAAAATATATATATAATATATATTATATATATAATATATATATATAGATTATAATATACTATTATATATATATATTATTATATGATATAATATATACTATAAATATATAGATAATAATATATATATATAACCAAAATGTCAAAATTAAATAAAAATATTCTAATGGCAAATTATTTATGTAAATATCTAAGACTAATACATGCCTAGTATATGTACTACATTGTTTTAAATTTAGCATAAAACAAACAAACCATTTGGCTGTCGTAGTCCTTCTTAATTGCGGAACAAGCAGAATTGCGGAAATGTGGAATTGTGATCTGTAAATTGCTGGGCGATTGATTAGCATTCTGCTAACTACAATCCGCTTCTTTTTTCAACTTATAGCAATCGCAATTCCCCAATTCTTTTGGTACTCCCGCAATTGCGGCGAATTGCTGAATTGCGAAACTTATTAGTATTAGACTATATATATCATATGTATCATATAATATATTATATATATATATAGATATATATATATTATATATATATTAATATATAAATTATGATATATTTTACTATATAATATATATTTATATATATATATAATATATATATATATATATACATATATTATAATTATATATATTATATATATATATTATATATAGATATATATATATATAGAAATATATGTATAAAATTAAGTTTTTTCCTTATATATATAAATATATATATAATATATATATTAATATATATAGTATATATATATACTATATATATATTAATAATATATATAATATATATACTACCTATATATACATATACTATATAATATTTATATACTAATATATATATTATATATATAATATATATAGTATATATACATATTTTAATAATAATATATACTCATATATAATAATTGCGTACTATGAACGAGAATATGTCTTATACCTAGACAAATTATTAAATCTATATATATATATATATATATATAAATAATATAATATAATATATATTTAATAATAGTATAGTATATATAAATATATACTAGTATATATATATATTATATATATATATCTATATATTAATATATATATGATAATATTATAATATATATATCATACTTTTGTAAATAATAGTTCTTAAATTATTTAATAATACCTGATTTATTTCTGAGTTACGACTTTCAAATTAACAGTAATTTTGCCACATCTTATTATTATTAATATTATTATTATTATTATTATATTATTATATTATTATTATTATTATATTATTATTATATTATTATTATTATTTATTATCATTAATCATTAATTAATCTCATTATTATATTATTATTAGTCCAGTTGTAAACAAGCAGTTCTAGTAGGAAATAAGTTGGCAAGCGACATTCCACACAGGTATATCACTATTTTAACGCAATTTTAAAGCGAAGTATAAATAAATCTATTTTATATATATATAATGTATTTTGAGTGAAAGTTTTATTTATTTAATTTTATATAGGAAATTGAGTTGTTTCGTGCTCTATCACGAATCTCGAATGCATCTTAGTTTTTTAGGGAGAGTTTATAAGGTACTTTTTTATATTTGCTTGAGAATGCATTCTGCCATAACTCAGCCCATTCTTGTGATTGTGTATGTACTTTGAATCAGTTCTCTTTCTTCCTTGTGTTTTTAGTTTTTGATTTACTATGTGTAGTTTGTCCCATTGGGAGATTCGAGGTATCAAATCTGTCGCTGATTCCGTATAAAATGAGCTGATAGATTTCGGTGCAGATAGAAACATTTTCCATCTTGCGATTATTACTGGTGTCTGGATTGTGTTGTATAGTGACGTGGCACTATTGTAAAGGCGTCTGCAAACTGTTGCTACCGTTTGTTTTATATATTTAGTGTCTATTTTATCTGCTCAGGTGTAAATATCTCGTGGTTTATATAATTTGAATTGTTTATTATTATTATTAATCTTGTGTATTATATTAAAAGTAAGTTTTGAGTTTAATATTTTATATGGTTTAAATATTGTGTTTTATTTAGAGAGTGTTTACAAATTTATTTTAATGTGTTAGGGCGTTTGTATTTTTAATCTTCTGCATCTACGCGCATGATTTCCAGTTTTCTACCGGGAACATGAGCATATAATCTTAGAGATTGTATTATGTTATTTACGTATTATTCGCCATTATATTTTCAAATTATCAACATCTAATAATTTCTGTGTAACGATATTTTTAACCCTAAACCTATTTTACTTTAATAAATTTAAAGTTAACTCATTAATATCTAAATACTCCTGATTTCTTAATTTTCCAACTATTCTTCAAATTGACATGTGAGAGGAATTGCATGCTAAAGTTTAAACAGCTGATTGCCATCTATGATGATTTAAATTTGGTATTTTTTTTATTATTTGTGTTGGCGCTCGTATATGATACCTTGTGGTTTACTAAGTGTTCGCATTCTTTCCTAAACTGTGGTATATCATATAACTTATGCGTTTAGCTTTGTTATAATATTTAAATAATTAATATTTAATATTTAATATAAATAGAAATATTTATTTTAACAAGAAATTTCGAGTAAAAAGATATATAATATTTTAAATATAAGGAATATTTGGTTTTTAACTAACGTTATCCAAAAACAACAAAATGCATGTGTTAATTTTTTTTAATTAAATAATATTTTACATATAAAGAATATTTGGTTTTAATTAATGATATATTTGTGGTGCATGAAATATTTATTTATTTTTTTAAAATTAAATATTTCTATATATAACCTGCCTGTCAATCATACACCAAGCATTTCTTTTATCTCAAATAATTATTTTATTAGTAATTTGTTAATTTATTAAGTACTATTTTGC
Organism: Trachelipus rathkii; assembly: GCA_015478945.1. Lineage (NCBI taxonomy): Eukaryota > Metazoa > Arthropoda > Malacostraca > Isopoda > Trachelipodidae > Trachelipus > Trachelipus rathkii. The sequence goes on from JABUQX010024404.1 coordinate 51,212, forward strand.
CCTGACTAATACAAAAAGAACCCGTCACTCGTTTTGGTACTTTCATCTTAAGCATTAAAGTTAGCTGTATTGGTAAGTCTGTATATCATATACAAGATTCATTAAGGTTTATTTTAATCATCGTTGCTATCTATTTGGTTGAGAAGTTACTGCCATTATTTGTGTGAAAACTTTTATGTTAATATAGCATCATCATAGCATCATTAATATAGTTAATATAGCATCATCATATGGCCGAGATATTAATTGAATAAAGATTTATGCAAGATAACTAAAAATAAATATAAGTATGACAGAATATTGAAGAGCAAGATTGAATAAAGAATAAGTACACCCATATATTAATAATATATATATTAATATAAGTTAATTATTAATTATAAATATACTATATAATAATAATATACTTATATAAATATATATATAATAATATATTAATATATATAGTATATATTAAAATATATGTACTATATTAATTAAATATATATTTAATATATATATATATAATATTATATATATAAGATATCTATTTGTATATATAATATATCTATATTAATTTAGTGATAGCACATCTTGCATGCCCTATTCCAAGTCACGGCTGAAGATTGACCTGTCAGATAGGTGGCCGATCTCGGCTGCATTCCCGCGATTCTATGTTCTAATTCGGTCGACATTTTACGAGTATTGCCCGCGTAATCTCCGGCGAGGCTAGCTCATTCTCATTAACAATGCTTTAGTGATTTCTTGTGTGTTGTCAGTCACTTCACCTCGGAGTTCCATACTGAGGGTGAGTCCTCTCAGCAGCCGGACTACTCCCGCGGTCTTTAATCCTTCGGTGTCTCAACTCACACACCATCTCCGGTATGGGTCCACCTTCCAGGCCCTCCGCTGTCTTGGCAACATATACTACTCTTCACCTGCAATATATTAACCTCTGATATATATCCTCAGGTGATCCTCACCACCTAATACTTCAGTCTTGGCTGCGATCCACTTTAATTCATCTATGGGTTTCACACACTCACAAGTCTCTCACATCACCTTCACTGTCTCGTTTACTTTCAACTCTGTCTCTTTCTCAGTTTTATTCAAAAATACACTGAATCTCTAAAACAACATTCATTCTCCGATAGTTCATAGAATTTATTCACTCACTCCTCTCTCCCTGTCATTTCTCATTACATGTCTCCGCTCCCAACTACCAAATAGTGATCTGGACCCATACAACTTATTCCATTCGACATATTGCTTTACTCTTCACCTTCTTTTGTATCATAGATACTCTTATACCCTTCAAGATGGTATATATCTTAGCTCTCATTATACAGTTACCACTGTACCATAGTATATATGATATTATTTAGCTGTATCAATCTTTCACCTATACTTACGTTAATATTTTCTCATTTGTCACTCATCACCCATAGCCTATATTCTCTATCCAAGTGATTTACTTGATATTTTAATATTAATATATTACTCACATTTATTATAAATCTCTATATACGTCTACATTCCATATATCACTTCACCTCTCATCTTTACCTCGTTCGTGCTTACTACCCATTATTTCTGTTTTTCTCACCACATTTCCACAATATTCAATTACCTTTTACTCTCATACTATATTTCACTGAGAAACATCAGCACCTAATTTGCTTACAACCTATCCCATCTCCACTCTTCACATAATACATCACGTCACAAAAATCATTATTACTAATAATACCATGATGTCTTCCAGTCAATCTTCATTCTAAACTTACACTTTTTAAAACACTATCAATATGACTTTATGTCGCAATAACACTGATACTCACTATATATATATAACATGTATACTATATTGTGCGATCAGCACATATATCACTTAACTATATATATACTGCCTTACTCCAGATTTTTACCTCAATACACCATGTCACTTGTCTTTTATATTACCTCTGTTTCTTATTACCTTACTTTAATGTTATTTTACACGTATGTACTTCTTACTCCGGCCATATATATTATCTAGTTTGCCTCCAACTCCATACATTCTCCCCAATCATCTCCACAGCTTTCTCTCTGGGTAGCCTAGAATATACAAATGCTTTCTTCAAGTCTATGAAGGTAACGGATATGATTGTTATCTTATTATTAATGTTATATAACCCTTTAGTTTTTCTCATGTATATTATCTTAATGCACAATTAAATTAATATCAATGTGGTATAACTTATATACTAACCTCAAACTCTTGATGACCCATACTTAGCTGTATTCACATACCAAGTCTTATTTGCTTAACTAATTTGTATTCATTGGCTAATTAATTTACTTTTCTAATATTACTTGGTTACATATTAATTTCGTCAATGTTGATCCATTATGTGAGATTACTCCTATATTATTTTACAATTTGCCCTCTAGCGTCCTCCACCTTAACTTTTAAAATGGGAAAAATTAATATATTATTGACCTTCCCCTATATATTTTATCCGGCACTCCTTTATAAATACTTCATAGCAACCCACCCTTATAGATTTATCTAAAGAAATCTTAGCATATCCAAGGCTTTCTCAAGACCCCTCCCTGCCCTCCTTTAGCACTTCCATATTTATCCGCTCCTCATCAGGGAGATTTTTCCGCTCTTCATTTTCCCTTAACGCCTCCACAGAATTCTCTCATAGCCCTGTTATTACTATCCTCCTATTTTACTCTAAACCCCTTTCTCTTAAGCGTTTATCTCCTCCTTTAATCCTCTCGGTCTCGTACCCCTTCTTCGACTATGCACTTTTCCACATTATCATAACTAATCTACATCTAAATAGTACTCTTAATCCATAACTTTTATGTTATTTTCTAATTTCACTACCTACGGGCTTTACCTAAGATCGTTTCTCCATTTTATTTAGTCTCTGGGTAGTAAAGCTATTAATCATAAGAATATCTACTTATCCTATTTAAGCTCTTTCAGCGTATCCTTCATATATTTACGTTCTTCTTATAAGCCAATCTACTAATAAATCTTCTTCACTTGCCTTTCATTCATATCATTAACAAAATTCCAGTTCCTGTATAGCCTAAGCTTCTCAGCCACCTCCCTTCTTTGCCCTCTCACTCATTACTCTTCTCGCTTATCATTTCTTGCTTCCACTCTCGATATACGGTCCACTCTAGATTATAATTATATTATAATATATATATAAATTATATATTATAATTAATAGTAATAATATATATATATATATTATTAATAAGTATAATAATATTTAATTATATATATTATATATATGAGTTATAATAATATTATTAATATATATATATATAATATATATATATAAATATATATATATATATTTATAATATATATTATTATATATATATATATATGTATATTATATAATAGGTATATATTATATATATATATAGATTAATTAATATTAATAATATATTACTATATATATTAATATATAACAGATACTGCTAAATCGATTGTGGCAATTTTACAATCAATATGCCATAATTTCCCATGGAATATAAAGATTGACAAATAATATTCTATTTGTATATGCATTTAATCAAATAGTATGTAAAGCATCTCAACGGGTACCTGAATTATTTAACTCTTACAACAATGAGGATTAGCGCGTTATGTTCAAGTAAGCGGATTTAGCGGAGGTGTGGCCCGTTAAGCATATGAGGAATTGCGGATGAGTGATATAGTACGGTTAATGCTCAATATATGGATGGCTTGAGACTGTTTCCGCAAATGCGTGTATGTCGGATGCGGATGCTGAGTATGTGCATGTTCCTCTTAAAAAATGCCCATCTGGGTTACTACCACCCTACCCTAACTATTAATATTATATATATATATCAATATCCGCCTATTAAATAGAATATATGCATATTCTTATTATTTATGTTTAGAGGCAAAGGCTTTACTTAATCACTGAGTTTATAAGATAAAAAAAAAATACAATTATTGTTTTTCATTAATATATAATTAATATGTAACCTACTTAACTTATAAATAATTATACATATTATATATATATATTATTTATACTATTTTTTTTAATATTATAAAGTATAAATATAATATTTAAATATATATTAAAATATATAATATATATATAATTATATATTATTATATATATAATACTTATTATATAAATTATTTTATAATAATATAACTACTATATCAAGGAGGATTTTAATACAATTGTAGAATGAAGTTTAATACATATATAATATAGTCTTATTTTTTCCAGTTACAGTAAAAGAGTAACCAAAGTTAACTTAATATAGTTTTTATAGAATTATAAGGTTTATACCTACCAATAATAAGTACTATAGTTAATAAAGTTTTAATCCATATTTAAGGTTAAACTTATATATAATCCTCCTAAACTACTTGTATAACCACATTAACTATATACTATATATATATATATATATATCATAATGATACATATATATATATAATATAACATATGCGCACCTGATTAACTAGATATATATATGAGTGTGACACATTAATGGATAGTAAGCGACGCGAGTTCGGCTCATATATGCTAATGAGTCGGCACGAGGAGTTGTCATGAGATATGACTCCATAAGAACTCTTGTATGCATGTGGATCACACCGATTCAACGGATATGTACTCAAATATATACATGAGACGTATAGAAAGCTTTTCTGCACCTGCTCTAGTATTGAGAATAGGGTCGTTTTTATATAGAATGGGTATCTGTATCAGCTCATGAGGTTATTATAGTATATAATGAGGAGGTTGAACTTTTATTATGAATAATACTAAATAATTTAAATAAAAAAAGCTATAAAAAAAAGGTTTCTATATAGTTAAAATCAATATATATATATATAAGTGTTAACACCTTTATATTTATAAACTTTTGTTATAGTCATACGGGACATGGTGTTGAGCATAATATTTATAATAGTAAGATAGTATATTGTCACTTCGACCAATAAGTGACAAACGCAAATAAAACAAAACAGTTGGTTCTCTATTTGAATAATATAAAATAGCTATCTTCTTAGCATATACTCCTTCTTTATACTGAAGCTATGTTTCTTCACTTTCCAAGTTAGTTCTTGCCAATCTAATGATTACATATGGTAAATTTACTTACTAATATTTTAATTTACTTTACAGTATAGTGCTTTGTTTCCATATATAATAAAATTTTGGCATTGGCTTATATAGATAGAGAATTCTTTAGCAGTACCATCCGTCCTCTGCTACACCCAGAAATAAATTATATCTCTATATCCATATAGTGAATTAGTTATCTGAAAGTGGCAAAATTTTGTTATCTATATTTTTTATGCAGTTATGGTAGTAGAAAAATAAAAGGATTAAAAACTTAAAATTCAATATGTCATTCTCTAAGCCATATAGGGGGTAAATAAGAATTTTGAACAAGGTCCTGAACGCTGAATTAAAACTTTCACTGAGTAGAAGGACATTTCTTTTAATTAATTCTTATTTCGGTTGTATTATGAGGTGTGACACAAACCCATGCTTCCAAGGGTTAAAGTGAAAAATTGATTGGAAACTAAGTTAAATAGAGTCTATTTAGTTTACAGCTTAGAATATTTTCGAGATAATTTATTTTATTATATTTTCTTTTTTATATATTTATATTTCTATATTCATTTATTATCTATATATTTATTCATATTTTGGTCCATCTATCATTATATTATATAGATATTCTCACTATCAGACAAGGATTGAAGAGTACGAATAAGATTCATAGTAATCACTTTTCTCCTTATTGCCGCACTAATATCCATCATATTACTACTACTGCCAATATAGTACTATTTATCTATTGCCTATCACGGATAAGGATATATCACGTACGGATACTATATATTATATGGATAGGGCCCATATATAGAGTAGCTTATAAAAACATATATATATATTACTACTTCACTGAATTTGAAAATATAATAAAAATAGTATTAGTAAAGAAATATGAAGTACAAGTATCTTAGTATAAGAAAGCCCAGTCACTTTTGTTTGATGGTGATGTGAGTGAAGCAGATTATTATGAGGTGGGGAAAAAATTGGTAGAGTGGTGGTATTCGAGTAGAATTTTGGGTCCCCTAAAACTTTACTGATCGCCGCAAGCTAGATAAGATGGCCTACATAAATAGCATCTTACGCCTTACGAATGTCACTCAGGCTATTATACATCCAGAGGGAACACTACACCCCTGGTTATTGTGGAAGCAAGGGTAGATCATGACGATGATTATACTATACTATATATATTATATATATATATATCATATATTATAATATTTATATGGAGCTCAGGGAGGGATTATTTATATTGGTGAGGGATATACCACTCACGGTATACTAATCCTTAATATTACCTATATTCGTATTACATAAATTATTATGTGTAGGGTTCTATTTTATTATTTGCAAGTCACACATCTAAGGTCCGGTGCTACTTGTACTTGTGCGTAAGCCTCAGCTAATTTGTTGCACCGATAAAATATACTTAGTTACCTGCAAAGTATACCTATACAACATCGCCCAGGGACTACGCTTGCTCACTCAAGAATTATATAAGATAGCCTCTGCACCACTCTTATAGCATAAAAGTACTTGTAACAAGTACTTCTGGCATACCTCTTCTCTAACACTTGCTTCTCTAATAAGTAGTTTCTGTTTCATTCTCTACCGTATTTTGAATATTTTCGAGTAATACTTTCTCTATTCTGAGACCTCGTATATATTAATAAATCTCTCGCTACTTTCTAAAATGTAAGTAAACTGTACATATACGTATATAATATATTTATTCTTCTTCCAGGTAGCATTTATTTCTATCTCTATATTCTGATAACTCATTTTCCTAACTTTTATTTTATACTTCTGTCTCCCTCCATATATCTCACGGGTAGTTTATCCCCGAGGATATTCCTCACATAATATAACCACACTTACTACCATACTTATATATATACAATTAGTTTAACTCAGCTGCAGTTTAATATATTATTATGTTACAAATTACAAATCTACTTAGGTATTCCCATGACCAAAACCATATCTTCACGTATAACTTTTATTTCACAATTTTATTTATTATATAATATATTTCTATACTACTATCATTTTTAATATATATCTTGCCATATAATATTACTATCTACTCACATCAAAACTTTACTATATAAATACGGGAGAGAGTATGTGATTTGTATAGTTGATTTGGAAGTTGTGTAATTATAACGCGTTATTGGCAGGTATGTTTATATGGGATTGGGAGAGAAAATATAGTCAACCTTATTATATAGGGTTCAGGGGCGCTATTATTTAGGTATACTCGTAGAGTATATATATGGACTTTCAGTTCTCACTTATATGTGTATAGTAGAGCGAACGTTTATGCCATGGATCATTTTGGGAAGAAAGAGTAGAGATAGAGGAACTTGGAAAGTCTGGCTCGCACACGAATTAAGCGTGCGCTTAGAAGTCGACACAGAATGTGTGGATTCAAATCTTTAAAAGGATTGAACAATTATTGGGAAACTCGAGGGAATATATTAATTTATAAACGTACTTTAAAAATATATCTGTATGAATAGGAATATTTGAAGTACCGATACCCCCCTCCCCCCCCCCCCCCTCGCCGTCGCCTTATATATGTGTTCTAGGTCGATGTAACGCTCACTATGTGATCAGATTGTGATATGCCCTCTGAATGCGCACTCTTAAAAGTACTCTGTATGTATTGACGGACCCAAGTGTAATTGCGTAGATGTACGAGGGAGGGAGGAAGGTTGGAAGGAAGATTGATTGGTTGTTACAATTTAATCCACTCGCTGAGGGCAGGGAATGTTATGTTCTACTCTTTGGTTATGGTAGTCAACTTTCGATATGGTGGGAGACCTTTCACACATAGCCAAAGAATTTAGTCCGCACGAATGGTTGTTTGTTGGTGATTTACACGAAGGTGACTCGCGTGACTTACACCATATAGATGAGCGAACTGGAGAGAATAAGTTTAGAGAGTGAAAGCTGGCATCTATGTCCAACCTACCTATTATATTTTAGGGTGTAGCTTTCGGTTTATGTTTGTGGCGAAATCTGAAGAGCAGTTTGAAAGTATGTGCATTTGCTAAGATGAAAACTTTCGTGTCAATCGGGGTAGTAATACAGCGCAGGGGCTTCTTGGCAATAGTATTTAGTCTGCTCTCGCACTCAGATGTTTAAGTCAATTAGTTGTGAGTGGCGGACAAGTCCACATACAGATGTGTACGTTTTGTTGTGGTGAGCCGTTATCGGAAAAGACTTGTCCTCGGTATGAGGAATACTTTAGGACTCACTCACTATTAGTATGAATAGTTATGGTATGATGCAGTAGTTAATGCGTACGCGCAAGAGCTGTTTGTGATATGGGAGGAGCGCTCGCTGTCTAGTGCAAACTCTCTCCTTGGTGGGTGAAATGGACAAAGATCTTGAGTAGCGTCACTTGGTTATTACATAAGGGTACCTCGGTTGTATACCTGTGTTAATGTATAGTATTGGAGACATATTGGTTAGATGTAATTAAGTACACGCGACTATTGGGAGAGAAAAGAAAGAGATGATGGTTTCTAAGATCATCCTGTGATACCTATTAGGCGGATATTGTACTTAAGGTACAGTGGAGTTAAGTAAATTGTATTAAATAACATGGAAGATTTTGAACGTATTAGACGTAGTCAGTTGATATTGTCGGTGTGCCCAGTTTAAAGACGGGTAAATGACCCTAGAATATATATTGAAATAGCTACGCACTTCGCAGATGGTACTCTCGCGTATCTCGCTGGCAGACGATGGAATGATTGTCGGTTGGTTCAAATGGATATATAACGTGGTCGAGTGTGCTGGAGACCCCTTAATATCCTTCAAATGTCGCCGCACTCGAGTCACAGCACTAAGGAATGCCTGTAGGAGAGAAATGTGAGTTTGGCAGACGGCGAGAAAAAAGGATGAATAAGACATGAAGTGAAATGGCGAGGGTTTGGTGAGGGCATATGGTTGTAGGCCCCTGTGGGCCAAGGGATGAACCCCTACATTGACGAGATGGCTATAGTGAGGGTCTGTCGCGGTTCCGTGAGAGCTAAAGGGTGGATTTTCTGACTGCGACGAAGTTCTAACTATAAAGTATAAAAGTTATGAAGTTAAGATTTCTGGTTATATTTGGTTTAAAACTACAACTTATGGTTTAAAACTACAACTATATCTAAAAACTACAATAGATAAGGGAAAAGGATCAATTGTTGGAATCCTGGTTACATTTTAGTGCGGAAAATGTAAAAAAAAAAAAAAAATCAATATCTCAAAAACTACAATAGCTACAGCGAAAAGAAATTCACATTTTTTGGAATCTTGTAAAAATTTTAGTCTCAAAAATGTAAAGCAAAAATAATAAATAAATAAATAAATATAAATAAATATTGGCTATTTTTTTTTTAGGAAGCAGGGGACATAGTATAAATATATAGTATATATATAAATATATATATATATATATATATATATATATATATATATATATAAAATATATCATAATATATAGTTATAATATATATTCATATATTTATATAAATATATATAAAGGGTATATATATATATACATATATGTTATATATATTTTATTTGTAATAGGTATTACACGGCAATGTAGGGGGCTCGGGCCGACGGGGACACACAGGGGGGGACGTTTTCACATACCCGTAGGGGAGGAGCGGAGGAAACCCCGCGACACCCAAATCCAAAGAGCGTGTTTTCGAGACCCTCCCCGGAGGGGGGGAATTAGTCCTACCTGTCCCGTATTTCCCCGGAAGGCCGAGAGACCGCGACTCCTGCCATCGGTGCGGTATACCTTGGGGTATTCTTTAGGTTAAAAAAAAGCAAAATTTAATAGAAAGTTCTATGGGGAGATTTTTAACGAGTAAGCAATAAAAGGTCTCTAAATAGGCCTCTAATCAAAATGAATTATAATATATTAACAAAAAATTTTTTTTTTCTTAATGTTTTATCTTTTTACATTTTCCCATGTAAAATTTTACCAGGATCCAAAAATGTATTCTGTTTCGCTGTAGCTATTGTAGTTTTTTGAGATATATATAATATACATATTATAGTATATATTATATCATACCTATATATATATACTTATATATAACTATAATATTATATATACATATATAATATATTATATATATACTATATATATATTATATATATATTATATTTTCCGCACTAAAATGTTACCCAGGATTCAACAATGTATTCCTTTTCCGTGTACATATTGTAGTTTTTGAGATTATGAGTTGTAGTTTTTAAACCTAAATTTACCAACTTTCTTTTTAGACTTGCTTCATATTCTTCCACTACTTTTTCTGTTTCCGGTGGGCATGTTATGCACCTTAACCCCAGTCTTGGGGAAAAAGGGGGTTGATGATATATATATATTTTGAGGATATCACTCAGCTGCACTTGAGAGGCTCAGTGTAGACATAATCATAGAGGAATCGGTATTAATTTATTAAGCTTATTATATAAATCATATTATATATATAAGGTATAGCCTATATATATATATAGTATATATGAGTTTCATAAAGTACTATCGGTACTATGTTTCTCGCACTGATATAGATCGTATCGAGAGTGTATGGAGCAATCAATTCTGCACATAGATATATAGAGATATAGATATAGAGATATATATATATAGATAACTCTCGACATAGGGAGATGATGCTTGACACGGAGGAGTTCACAGAGAGGAGGTTAGTTTCTTAGGATAAAACAACAGGGAGACCACGTATATATTATGAATAAACGTATATATACGATGATCTATATAGTATGGAGTTTGTGATCTACTCACTGTTAACAGGAAAGGATTTATGATAGAATTATATGCTTAACCTCAGAATATAACTCACTCCAGATCAGTTTGGTCTAACGATGTAGGGGTACATAGAGCCTTGAAGTAGTCATATAGAGAGATATTGAGAGTATGACTTATATGTTCTAATAATCGATTTATGTATAGATGGTATAGAGGAGCACTCACCCGGTAGTGAGATTAAGAAATATGCAAATATGTTATAAACTCATTTGGGCCAGAGAGAGAGTTTATGTATATGTCATATAAATCGGTGTCATATAGCGAGCCACGCTCACTCCTCAATGACTGTGTAAACTCAGAGATAGTATTAAAGAAATTATGTCGAGAGTATTGTGCTAGATTTCACCTATATATCATTCATTGAGCGGGATACCAATTGCACTATTCGTAAGAGAGCTATAATATAGCGAGATGTGTAATGATTCGTATTTTGTATAGGCACCCTGGTATATATAATCTAATATTTACTTCTAGTATAACGTGTCCTACAGATATAAAGCTCCCTTTAAGAATGGATAGAATGTCAGTAGTACAGAAAGAATTGAATCTATATAGAGTGGCATATAATGTATCTCAATACATCCATCCACATCCAAAAAGCAGTCTGTTTGAGAGTATGACGCGGGTATATATGTATCTCTTAGAGGGAGAGTATCGCATGTTTGCTCGGGCGCTCTCATGGGTATATGTATATGTCTTCACTAGAGTAGCCACTCTCCACTCTCGCACAGAGAGAGCAGACTCTCTCGCACTATCGAGGAGACGCCACGGCTCTACTCGACCTCTCGTCAGCCTTGTTATTGTTCTTTTTGGTTCGAGGTGCGTATAATCAGGATATCTATGTTACACTTGTTTGTTCTCTATGGCGAAGAGAGTTTAATGCATGCATGTTGGTGGAGGGGGAAGACCGAGGGGAGCACGTATATATGATATTCGCTCGCTCTTCGTTCTAACGCCACTTACTCTCTCTCTCTCTGACTATCTGGTGATCAACAACAAAGCAAGCGTCTTTTTTTGAGTGCCATTAGCTATGCGTATTATTAATCTATTTAACTTACTATAGTATTTCAATTAAATAGATGTATCTGTCTCAAGGGGTATCTATAGAGAGAGCATCTTTATGTCATCGTTCACTGAGATAGTTTTATTGATGCCTCGTACGGGAGAAGTTATCGGTATATCGTGTTATCTATTCCATAGAGAGACACTTCACGCTCCGGAGAGTTACGAGAGGAGTTAAATACAATATGAGGCAGAGGGGAGATTGTTGAGAGAAGAGGATTTTGTGTTGAGTATAGTATCGACTGCAGCAGAAGATACGAGATTTTTCTGTTCTGCTCCATCCGCACTCACTCTGGAGAGTGAATACGTGTTTGTGCAAGTCCATCTCTCACTCAGTCGTAGGTATATAAAGTAAAGAGTCTGTATGTGGAGAATATTATTATATTATTATGTGTTTCTGAGCCGTGTATCTCTCTTCATATTTATATGCACTTTCTCACTGGGAGAGAGAGAGAGAGAGAGTAAGCGATTGAGATATGTGTTGTCTACTCTCGCTCTCGGCAGAATGTATTGCGAGTCTGAATATATGAAGACGGTATATGAGATTAGGATGAGTGATATCTACTTGCACTCACTCTCTCTTCTCTCATTAATATTATGTGTAGGTAAGAAATATAAGAAGAGAGGAGCGCCTTGATGTCGGTATATTTCATGCTATATGTAATTATGATTATCTTCATACTATTAATGAAGTAGAGGATAGGATATGTGTCTATTATTTATAACGGTAACGGTTATTTCAGTATATAGATATTTTATAATTGCATTACCTGATGTAGTTTCAGATCTCACAGCTAGAGGATTGTGCCACGTTTAGATGCTATTATATATAGTATATATATATATGATATAATTAGGAAGTATCATATATATATACGTTTTTCTTAACCTATAGATATATATAATATGATTAGCTGTTGATGAAATAATATATAAAGTGTGAGTGTGTGTGTTGCTTAACTGAAATAATATTGAATCAGATATATATTTTTTATTTGTCAATTTAAATGTTGACAGAAGCTTTAAAGATTCCTACAATGGAGTTACACCATCGGCTTTAGAGCACTCTCTCTTTCTATTCAATTATTATTATTATTACTGTCTTTATTATTATTATTTGTTGGCGAGTGCGATGGGAGAGAGATATATATATATACAGAGCGATGAGTGAGTGTTATTTATTTCTTGTGTGAAGATTGCTAAGGGTTCGTTGTTTGAGAGGCAGGCCTCCAAGACATGTGTCGTGCCACTCACTACGTCGCATACCTCAATATACCTATATATAGTCCCAAAGAATAAAACATCTTATTTAAAAAAGAAAATTAGTGGATTCAGTTATCTCTCTAGGTTATTCTGAGATCATATATACAAATATATATATTATATGAGATGACGCGTACGGCGCTAGTCTCATACACTGGATGGGATGAGGTATTGAGCCTCACAGTCGTATAATGCATATTCCATATTATGTATACTAGTCACTATATATAGTTTAGATTATCGCGGAGTCACTCACTCTTCACTCATCATCTATCATTGGGAGGAGAGGCGTTGTATTACTCTCTAGCATTTGTGATAATACGGTTTGGACACTCCAAGTAGTATTGTTGTATCTTCTACCGCGAGTGCTCACATTACACGGAGGTCATGTTGTCGCTATTATCCGTCTGAGTATGATATCACTCACTGAAGATGCCATACGCTTGCGTACTCGCGCTCTTATGAGTAGTTATTATGGAGTCAGTGAGAAGTTTATAGGTGGTAGACAATG
>JABUQX010024404.1:70000-73241 GCA_015478945.1 Trachelipus rathkii
TTTTGCACTTATTTATTAATCTCTGCTGAAATTTGACCAACTAAATAGTCCAAGTTCAGTCCGCATTACAAATTGCTAAGTCCCACGAGACGTTAGACTACACTCGGTACACCGCTAATATATAAGTCTAATATAAAGTATCTAACTATTATAGAAATAATTTTAAGCTATATATATATATTATTGTAATAATATTATAATATATATATTAGTATATATACTATATATACTAGTACGAGTATAGATATTATAATATAAATATTAGATATAATATAATAAGAGGTATATATTATATTTATATAACTATATATATATAGTTATATAACTATATATAATTATATAATACTTATATATATATAACATATAATTAACTATATAATATAATATATACTATATTAATATATATATATATATATATATTTATATTATACTTATATATATATATATATATATAAGTAATAATAGATATATACAGTATATTATATATATATATATAATATATATATACTACTAATCGTATAATATACTAGTACAATATATATATATATTATGATCGTTCTATATAATTTTATTCTTGTTATAGATAATGTATATATGATATATAATAGTATTATAATAGAGTGATATATATATGTATGATATAATATTGTATATAGTATATATATAAGTATATATTATAATATATTATCATAATATATATAATATAATATATATATAGTATAATATATATATTATTATATCCGTATAATGATAATAGATACTCATATATATATATATAATATATATATATATATATATATGATAGTATATAATGATATTTACATAATATGATCTTACACTATAAATAGTAATATATAATTCATATCAGTAAATATACTAAGTACTATATAAGAGCTAACTATATATATTACGAAGTATACTAGTAGAGCTATTAATATATATATATATATAGATAATATGATTATATATATATATATATTTAGATTAAATCTTAGCATTGGCAGGACAATTCAAAATACAATAAAAAAAGGGTGTTTTGCATATGTATGAAAAATTATTATTTCTTGGTTCTTTTAACAGCTATTTTGTCGGAGGGAGCTTCTCTGTTTTATGAGAGTGTCTATTAACTAAATAGGCCAGTCTTTCCTTTGCCTGCATAAAATTGAGAAAGTATTGTTATGAACATTTCTTGGAAGGTAGACGAAATGTATTATTTCTGAATGACGTTGTGAGCTAGATTGATACTAAAATCCCTTATACTATCCATTGTGATGGTCAGACTCCCTCGACCACATCTGTCTAAGACCTTAATATAATATATGATAGTATTATCTTATATATATAATATATATATATATATATATATATATAGTATAATATATATATATATATATATGATTATATATATATGATTCAGTCATGTAATATTATATATATATATAATATAGCTCATATATATATATGGTAAAAAAAAAGGCGTTTCTGAATGTGCTAAAAGCCAATGATGGAGGTTTCAAAAGAAAGAAAATGTACTGCTGAAATATATAAGAGAGAAAAAAGGAAAACTAAAAGTTGAATACCTTGGCAGCAAAAATGAGAGTAGATAAGCAGGTGTTTGGGAGAAGTATGAATGAGGACCAGCAGGGAAATAGAAAGCTTTTCTGGAAGGAAGAAGCGACGACACAAGGTGAAAGCAATGAGAGTAAGGGGAATATACTCATAGAAATAATAATGCAATATTGGGTGTGCTTTTCGTGAACTAGAATGAACATGGGAATGTGAGGAGATTGTGCTGGAGGGAACACCATGAAAATCTACATAAATTGACGCGGAAATGACGCACTGATAGTCTAATGTGTGTGGGTTTGGTAATGTCGTACAGGAGAGGAAATAGGGGGGATGGAGCGGTATCACTAATTGGCGAGGTAGTGATGCCGTAAGAAACGTTGAGAATTGGTGATATTCAGACAGGTATAACCAGCCCGCTGAGTGGGAATGCTATGTGGGGAAATAAGCAAGAAATGGAGGCGAGATAGTTGAATGTGAGTAGGACTTATGAAAAGTCTGTCAGTAAAGCAAAGACTGGTTGTATGGTGAGTACTAGTTCAGAGAGAGCTTGGAATGTGAAGGACAGTAATGTACCCTTAAATAAGGGTTAAAGGGGATACCAGCGGGCACTTGTTCGAGGGTTTATAGGGGAATTTGTTTGTCAGGGAGATATGTACTAAAATATTTTTGGTTGATAGGAGTAGGGCAGGATGGGGTGACTTGAGGGACTGATTGCTGACAGAATTAACGCAAGAGAGGCTGCAATCTTAGAAGTGGTAGACCCATGAGGTGTGATAGTGGGGTAACAGGAACTTCGTTCTCAAGTTGACACATTAAATGATTGAGACACATATGGAGTAGATGAAGACAGAACAAATAAGTTCTTTAGGGTTTTAAGGAGCTTTGGCAGACCAGGAGCTATGATCAGGATGTATAAGAGATGCTCTGTTAAGCCACGGTGATATCGTGATTACTAACTGTTGGTGGGACAGGTTTCTGCAATGGATGAAATTATGTAAGGGTTATAGTCAAACTGCGTGTCTAAGAATATAATCAGAGTTGAGAATGCATTTGTTCCTAATATTATCTATAGTTGAGAGGTGAGACAAGAGTATTTTGGTCGTGAGTTCTCTGACAAGGATGCACTTTAGGTTCACTTGACGAGCTCTCACATTAGGGTATGGAGGGGATGCGTAGACGAAAGGGCACTTTCTTTCGGCTTTTAGACAGTCAAAAATGGTCCCTCTCTACTTTTACTTATTGCCGCCTGTACTGTTTCGCACCTTCAATCCCACCAATATTGATTATTAAAGTGATGATGATGATGATGATGAGGATCGATAGATGATGACTAATATCTATATTAGTAGATAGTGGTAGTATAGTATATAATAATATTACTATGTATTTATAATATCATCGTATATGTGTATGATACTAGCTACAGAAGTCATAAGCCTATACTATCGCTATATCTATAGTATAGTATTAAGGTATATATATAATAGTTAGTAATATATATATAGTATATATACTAGCTATATAATACCTTATGATTAATGATATGATATACTATATATAATATGATATATATAAATATATATATATAATATATTTATATATATATATATGATATATATTATATATAATAATATATATTATATATATATATATATATAGTATATATATATAT
>JABUQX010024405.1:0-16082 GCA_015478945.1 Trachelipus rathkii
TACTACCACCTACTACTATCTACTACCTAACTATATATACTACCTATAATATACTAATATACCCACTATATACCTTATACCTACCCTCACTACCTACTACCCCTATATATATATTATTATATATATATACCTCACTCACTAAATATATATACTCACATACCTACTATATATAGTATAATATATACGTATACGTCCCTCACTACTACCATATACACCTATCACCATACCTATATATACACTACTATACATACTACCTACTACTACTAACTACCATATACATATCTTCATACTATATATATATACTACCCTATACTATATATACTACATACTATACTCACTACCTATTCAACCTACCCCCTATCTATACTAGTATAACTACTACCTATCCCCTCACCCCTCATACTATATTTTGTTTACACTGAATCACCACACATCCCGGGTAAATGCACTTTTCCAAAAGGAGGGGGCCAAACAAAACAACATTAGAAAAAAAAAAAAAATTACATACGAAGGATAAAACATAAAATAAATGGAAACTTTAAACAAAATATCCTTGCCTAACTCAATTCCCTCAGGTGGTCTCAGATGTGGACTTTAGTAGAGGAAGATTGAATATAGCGGGGAAATAAAAGAACGGCAAGGAGTTCCACAATAACAGATGTGGCTACGAAAGAAGGAGGTACACAACAGAGTTGATCTTGAGTCTCGCAATATTCACCCACAACTATTCAAATGAGAAAACAAGGCACCTCTTGTATGTACGAGGGCGACGCAGTGGAGGAGGAAATATATATATGTTTATAATATATATATATATATCATATATATATATATATTATATATATATATAATATATATATATATATATATATATATATATATATATATATATATATATTATAATATTTATATATATATATATATATATTATATATATATATATATATATATATATAATAATATAATATTTATATATTATATATATATATATATATATATAATATATTAATATATATATATATTATATATCTATATTATATATATATATATATATATATAATATATATATACTATATATATACTAATATATGTAGTCGGAAAATCCTCCGTACGTCTCCTTATGGGCCTAGTTCTTGTAGTCGAAAAAATGCCACGATCTTGGAGCTAAGTACAGGAGAAGATATGACCACTATATATATATATATATATAATATTTCTCGGACTTTCTACAGACAGGGTTAACCCGAGACTGGTAAAATCCCCATCTAAATGTCCGAGTGTTGGATATATAAACGCTGAAGTCTTTAAATCCTTTATTCCATCTTACCAAATCATATACCAAAATTGTACCCATTAAAAATGGTCCAAAAAACAAACGGTTCACAAAACTGTTCACAAAAACCTGTTATAATAAACAATAAGAAATAACATTATAAATTAAATGAACTTTAAAATAATGAATATACTAAATCTAACATATTAATATTATTTCAAAAAAGAAATTATATTACAGCATAAATTACAATATAATTATAATGAATCTTACAACAATTACATATTAAGGCAAAATATTTATATATTTCATGACATAAAAATATTACATAAATTATACTAAATAAAATTATATTAAAAAATCATACAATAAAAAATAGTAATTTTTAAATGCAGGAACGATAATCCATAATTAAACAGTTTAATCCATTTTATTTTTAATTATACATAGTAAATAAGTCATATACCCAATCAAAAAAGAAAAATCTAATAAAAAATTGTTACATAATTATTATTATTATTATTATTATTAATTATTATTAATTATTATTATTATTATTATTATTATTAATATTTATTAATTATTATTATTATTAATTTATTATTATTATTATATTATTATTATTATTATTATTATTATTATTATTATTATTATTATTATTATTATTATTATTATTATTATTATTATTATTATGTAAATTATTATTAATAACGTTATATTAAAATTATTATAATAATTACCTTTACTGAAAAAACCAGAACTTCGAGTAATAATAGCCTTGCGTTACATTTTGAAGGCTGTAATTATTTTTTCCTGTGTTTTATTTAATTATATAATTAATAAATAATAAAATTAAAGGAAAAATAATTATACTGAGTTATATTATATACATACATATTATTTAAAATATCTATCTATTATATTTCATATATATATATATATATTATATATATATATATGATATATATTATATATATATACTTATATAATATATCATATATATATATATAATATATATATATATATAAATATATATATATATATATATACTATATATTATATATATACTATATATACATATATTATATATATATATTTATTATAATTTACCATACTTTCTATTTCTTTTACCTTTTTTCACCTTCTCGTATATCCCCTTAATTAATATCTCATTAAAACATTGAAGTATTCATCATACTTCACTCCTTGCATTTCTGTTGCTTATTTATCCACAGATTGGTCCAACCTTGCCACCTCTTCTTCTCTAGTTGTCTGCTTTATTTCCTAAACTTCATCTATTTCTAATACCAGCGGTACTTAAAAAATAAAATACTTAAAAATACTTATTCGTGCTCTTCAAATTATATATCCCTTTTTAAAACTTTCGCCCCAACTCCCCATTTTTTCTTATATTTTTCTCTCTTAAAAATACTTTTTCAAGCTACCCTCTTTTTCTCTCTTTTTTGCAGGGAGTATCTTAAAGAAGGGGTTTCGGGGACATTGCTGGGGTACTTTCCCGAATTTCAGCTTTTGGGGATAATCCCATAGGGTTTTGATTTTGGAGTTGTTGCGAGATATTTACGAAAGTATTTTCATGTTTTTATGGGTCATAAAAGCGTAAAGTTAAGCTTGAAAGAGATATAAAGTTTTTTAAATCTGTAAACAAATATTACCACATATCATTAAATTGAGAAATCATAGCGCCGGTTGATTCCCGAAGACCAAACATAAGATGGATTTAAAGTGCTAGATAGACATAAATAAATTTAAAGTCTTTTATATCGTAATATTCAATATTGCAACATTATCTCCGCCCCCGGAAATTGAAGCCAGGATTGGTTTCTTACTTAAAACTGCACTTAACCCTTTCGCTGCTGAGGACGTCAACGTTGTCGGCACGCGTAATTGTGATTCAAAGGACTGATGCCGACTATGTGTCGTCATAAATCGTATTCGTTCTATACGAAGTTCAGCCATGAACTCTTTGGTTTTCTTTCTAATTTTACGTTATACTACATTTATCTTGTGACCTTTGGCAATTTTAAGACCTGTTTGAGCATATAAATCCTGGCCCCGCCTTCGAATCTAGTTAGTATGAACCAAGCGCCATCAGCATGCAGATGTTTCAAAGCTCGGTTTTATTGAAAATTTGGCTTATTATTCTAGAGGGTGGATTTTTATCATTGTATCCCCCTTATCCCCCATCCCAATGACTTTCTTCTATACTTGGGAGCCCCTCAATCAATTTCTTTTCTTTCCTTCGCTCTGCCACCTTCCCTTACCCAACCCCAATGTTTACAAAATTTCTTCATTTTTTATCTTGCTTCGTACTTCTTGCTTCCTTCTTCCAGAAAGGATTTTCATCATGTCTCTCTCTTTATATAATATATTATATTTATTATAGTATATAATATATATATATATATATATTTAAATATAATATATATATATATATAGATATATATATATAGGTTATATATATATATATATATCTATTAATAAGGAATAGGAAAACATTTGTAAATTCATCGGAAGCGGATGCATTCTTTACCATTATGTATTAACCTGAACATTTTGTTATTTCTCGATATATATATATATATATAATATATATATATATATATATATATATATATATATATATATATATATATATATATATATATATATATATAGTATTATATATATTATATATATATTATATACACGGAAGCAAAATAAATACAAACGCTGACCCAGCACTGACACAGCGAAGATAAATAAATGTGTGCGTATTTCTACCGTCACGAGCGGTACAAACGCTGACTCAGCTGGCGCAGCCAAAGCTTGATTCAAATAATTTCAAAAACTAGAATATAATATCCAATTGTTTTAAATTTAATGGTAGGTGAAGCCAAAGCTATTTTAAAATTGATTTCTATTTAATATTTAAATTTTATTCTGAATTAGACTTAACTTGATATGAATAATAAATTTAATTTTTAATTAAAAATTGCTGGATGTTAACATCCTTATGTACGAAGTTAAATTATTTATTTAAATCTATTGGTCTTCTGGATCAATTCCATGAATGTTAATAAAAGAAAAGTTTCACGTCACAATGTAAGATGGACAAATGTGTACAAAAGATGTCTTTACAGTACTAGATTAATAATACAAAATACATTTTTTTGAAATAACACTGCTATAAGTCAATAAGAAGATTAATTAAAGCATTAGCAAATCACATAACAAAAATACGTTTGGAAGTCATACACAACTAATGAGATAATTTGAGGAAAATATTAATAAGCAAGCAATTAGTATGGCAAGACATTTACAATTGGTAAACATATTAATAAGCAAGGCAATGTTTGTAATTTGTATAAAAAAATTGAGAAAGAATAAAAAATTAATAAGCAATTGTGAAAGCAAAGCAATGTTTGTAATTTGTATATGTTAATGGTGGGTGGTTAAATGTAAAGTGTAAACCATTGTTCTTTTCATTGTTGGATAGTACGACAATAATCATAGGCGTCCCCATATTCATTACTCGAACATCGAACGTTTAAAAAAAAAACTTGGATACCTTGTTTTTTGTTGAACGTAAAGCAATGTTTATTGGTCTGTGGGTTATGTTGGTTATGTAAAATCGCCCTTTAAAATTTGTTATAAATTAATTGGAATCGCTTTAACGTTATATGAAAATATTTTTAATTTATTTTCGTCGCCTATCAAATACGTTAAAATGATTAAAATTTTTTGGGGTTAGGGTTATAATTATAATTATAAAATTATTTATTAATTTAAATTTTAAGATTTAAATTACAATTATTAATTTAAACTCGTTAAAGTTAATTTCATTAAAATATTTTATTTCTAATTGGGTAATTTGGTTTCAACATCTTTCTTTTTAATAGTTAAATAATTATAAAATTATTGAATTATTTTAATGTAAACGTTAATTAGAAGGTATAAATTATTTACTTATTTATTTTAAGACTTCGTTTTAACTTTATTTTTTTCGTTAAGATTGGTTTTATTTAAAATATTTGAAAAGTTTCTGATTATTTGAATTTTAAAACTAATTTAAAATTATCGTGTATTGAGCTTTAAACTTTTTCAAAAAAAGTAGAAATGTTTAGGCTAATAACTGGGTACTGTTGTTTTAAACTTTATTTAAAAAGTTATTTGTTATATAATAAATAAAATAATATTGATTAAAATTAAGAATAAAATTTAAAATTAAGATTATTTCCGAGTATATTATTAATTAGTTTTAATAGGTTTTTAATAAGTAAGATAAAAATAAGTAAGTTTTAACTTAAAATTATTAACAATTTCTGATTATAATAAAAATGAAAATTAAAAATTAAAAGATTTTTACTATTAATAAAAATTCTGATTATATAGCGTGAAGCTAATTTCTTGATTAAAATTAAAATTAAAATAAAAATAAAATTAAAAGTAATTCTGAGTAATGGTAAAATAAAAAAAAATAAAACTTCTTAATATTAATAAACTGATTATATAGCATAAGGCTAATTCATAATTAAAAACAAAAGTAAAAGCAAAAAAAATAAAATTAAAAGTAATTCTGAGTAATGGTAACTTTATAATTAACACTTAATAATTAATCAATGAAGTTCTGAATGTATTCTATTTTTATTATTAAACAAAACAAGAATTTCTAACTAAATTTTTAGTTTTTTATAGATTTTCTTTAAATAAAAAATAAGAAAAAATAAATTTCATGAAATAAAAAGTTTTTCGATTTTTATTTAATTTTTTATTTATCAGAATAATTGGGACCCTAGCGGGTAAAATTAAAAAAAATAATTCCGTATTAAACTAACATTCTAATAATAAAAATACAAACGCTCTGTCCTAAAATTACAAATAAAAAAAAATGTAAAAAGTAAATATGTAAAGTTTTTTGTAATAAAACTTAAACCTAAAAAAAATGTAAAATGTGTAAAGTTTTTTATATTTTGTAAAATAATTGTAATAATAAAAAACTTAAACCTAAAGAAAATGTAAAATGTGTAAAGTTTTTTATATTTTGTAAAATAATTGTAATAATAAAAACTTAAACCTAAAGAATATATTAGTATGAAAATATTAAAAATATTTATTTATATAAAAATTTTTTATACAATATACTAATTAATGTTCTTGAAGTCAATTAGTATAGCTTTAACTTTGTGATGTTCTTCAACACAATTTAATTGAGTTCTTTGTAACTCAGATGGTATAAATCCTATGTTGAATTTCTTTCTCTTCAAGTTAAAGACCTGATGTTGATTCTTTTCTTCGTGTTCGTAACTCTTGAAGTTACAACCTTCGTAACTTGCCAGGATTGCTTCTGAGGTTCTCACGAAGGGTCCCTTTTCAATGGTATCTCTTTAAATTTCCTGAGTATCATGGAAATTGTTTTTATTATGTTGTTATCACTATTTTATCTTTCAAAGGTTTTCAGATGAAATTGACTAATCAGTAGAAGGTTGATCATTCCTTCACGAGTTGGTCAAAATTCTTCTTAATCCTTCTGTCTGATAGATGATAAAGGTTGAATGAAAAGAGTTTCATGATCTAAGTTATAAAAATTTAATTTTAATTCTACGGAATTTTAGTAGTATTTAACTATAATTCATTACTAAATGTATCAAAATTTTTATTTATAATAAATCTGAATAAAGATAATGGAATTTATGGAATATGAAGAGAAATATTCATATTTATTTTTTGATTATCTTCTTTAATCATTAATCAAAATTCCATTTATATATTCTTAATATTAAATAGGAACTAATCAGTTTCAAAAGGAACTGTTTTCTATCAAATTATCCATGCCAGGATCACATTTTTTTTTTTCATGTTATATGTTCTATCCGAATAATTATTTTCAAAGAACTAATTACAAAGTATTCTTTGATATAAGTTTATAAATAGAAAACTTATTAATTTAACTTAATTTAATTAACTTATTTACAATAAGACTATGTGTTTCTTTTTTTCTGTAAGAAGGCACTTTTAATTTCAGGAAGTTTGGTGGAAATTATTGAAAATTTATGGAGAATTGCTATGTCCAAATCTTCAATTTTCAGTTACTCCATTCTTCAATATTTTCATTTTTTCCCACCCAAACTTTCAAATTTCTTAATTTTAAGTTTACCAGTCTTTACTACCTCAGTTTATCAAATCCCATATTTACAATTTTTTAACACTTCTGAGGTAGGTTTTGTATACAATTTTGGTTAAAACCAAATATTTTTGTTATATTTTTAGGCTTTCATCCTATCAAGAATGATACTTTCTAGGACTGAAAGACTAAAAACCGGATTATATTTTCTAGAATTGAATATATTTTCCAAATTCAATGTTTAAAGTGTAGAATATCTTAATATGTATTTCTAATCAAGAAATATTTTTATCCTGATTTATTTTCTGTTTTAATAATCTATTTATTAATGAATAAATTCTATATAGTGTTTTAACTTTCTCTTGTTATCTAGTTATTTGTCAAATAAAATGGTATTGTTGATTATTTTCTTATAACAAATTCATTATCATTTTATCTTACTAAGGGATGAAAAGGTAACAGCAAAGACTCTTTTCATAGGCCTTTTTATTATGACTGTCTCTTAACATCCTTTAACGTTTTTAGACACAAATTTAAAGTTTTTTGTTCTGTTTCTGTTTACCTGAATCAATTTGTTCTTTCTGTTGGGAATGAATGAGAAGACAGCGATTAGACAATCATAGTGTCTTATACTTCCTACTTCTCCTCTTACATTCTTATCATTCTGGAACAAAATTGATGTTTTATGTTCTGTTTGTAATTATCATAACTAATTTGTGCCAGGATAATCTGGTTGTTCTTTTTGTAGTATCTTTTCTAAGTTTAATAATCTTGTTTGTATCTGTTTGACAGCAGATGTTAGTATCGGTTACCAAAGTATGTTGATATTTGTTTCTCAGCATATTTTAGTATCTGTTTGATAACATATGTTTGAAACATATGTTGGTATCTGTTTTTCATGTGTTTACTGCAATGTTTCCGTTAAAATCTTCACTTAATAAATATAAATTCTCTGTTATATTTTTTCCTAATTTCCTGTAAGATATGTATGGTTTTCTATCCTATACATATAAAAATATATTTTTAATATTATAAAAATATAAAAATATAAAAGATAATTTTTAAACTTGTTTCTGCAATAAATATGAACGATAAATCCATATATTTTTATTTATATTTTTGATAAATAAAATATAGGTTTTAATGTGTTTTCTACAACATTTCTGTAATATGGAAATTCTATTTCTTTTCTTGGTCTATTAATGGTTCTTTTGAGACCTGTTTTTCATTATTAGTTCTTTAATTTTCTAAAAGTCTGGATGAAGAAGGCATTCCACAGCAAATTCTAAAAACTTTAAAGTTATAATTTTATTTTCTGTTTTCCAACTAAGTTTTTAAATATTTGAAGGTTTATATTATAGTCTTTATTCTCTTTATTTAATGAATAAACTTTTACTATTATCCTCACCAGGATAGATTCCTGCCAGGATTAATGTTCCTAGGTAGATTATTTTTCCATTTTTGGGTTAGCTTAACCCTATACCATATTTTCTCTTCATTTATGGCACTCATTATCTAAATTTTCTTTTCAACTGAAAAGTTACTTAACTAAATGTTATAATTTATTTGCCTAAATAGGCTTTTTCTTAAACCTAATGAAAGTTTTCATTACTTTTTCTAACTTATTGTCGAGTTTCTCAAAGGTAGTAACTCACGGTATATTCCTTGTTAAATCTTCACTGTAGATTTACAATTCCTGTGTAGTTTACTAGAATTTCTGGTAAATAATTGGTCAATTCCTCTCAAACCTGTGTTTGAAATTCCTAATTATTTCCGAATTCTGAAATGGTAGGATTTTCTGTCCTTTTTCACAAATGAGTCTCGAATGATTCTGTATGTGTTCTTCTAACAGAATTATTAAAAATTTCCTCTCCTTGTTGTCCAAATTATCACAACTTTGACTTTTAACTGACTTTTCTATACTAGTATCTATAAAGAAAATCTGAAGGTTTCTTCTTCTATGTTCCTTTATATCTACCCCTATCTCATTGGTTTACCCCGTGATAGGCCTACTTGGCTTTCATTCAACTTTTCAATGAAGTGTCCAGATTCATTTAGAAGTAAATTTTGTTTCATATCTAGGGTCAAATGTTGTTTAAATTTCATGCAACTGGAAAACTCACTTTGAATGTTCTTTCAAAATATTAACTTGTAATGTTAGAAAAAAATGTAAATTTATCAGAATCCTGAAAGCTGTTTCAATGAAGAGGTTTCTATCTGAAGGTGTCCAATCTTCCTGTAGGTTATCTTCTTTGAGTCGCATTCCAAGATGTCCTTTTAATTTCCATTTTGCTAATTTTTGATGTTATATTTTTTCTTATCAGACTTCTTTTCTGATAGTATGATCTCTTGAAACTTAAAACTAAAGAAAACTATTTATCTTTTATTTGGAACCTTCTATTTCAAAGTTTAACCTATGTTTCTTTTTCAGTGAAACCCTAATGGTTGAACAGAATAAAAATTCTTATTTTCTTTCTTTTGCTTATCCTATAAACTATATAGGAATAAGAAAATATTGCTATTTATTAATGTTTGAATAACCAATAAATAAACACTTTTATGAATGTTACATGATTAAGCACCTATTTGTCTTATCATGCTTTTCTAAAAATTGATGTAAAGTTTCTCTGTTCCAAAAAGGTTAGTTTTCATTTTCTGACTGATTGTTCAGGAAATATTTCATGAGATATTTTCAGCTTCCTCCATAAATTGCCTTTTATTCGTCCTTATGTTACATTCAATGAATCTTCGGAATTTCATATAAGAGTTAAAGACTTATAAAAATGCCTATTTCATTCTCCTAAACCTTCTGCAAAAACTTTTGTCACATGAGCTTTTTGAAAATTTCTGAGAATAAAAATTATCAGGATGTAAGCTTTGATATCCTTAAATTTCTAAATGACTTGAACAGTTTTGCTAAACTCGTTGGTTCATTATGCAAAATTACCAAATGCAAAAATTATGAGGATGGATCATATCCATCATTCATTTTTTTTTCATAATAAATTCTATTTTTTTTCTATCTTTTTTCTAAACAAAAGACTGTTAATTAAAATTTCTTTCCTAAAATATAAGGAAAATGAAAAATGTCATTTAAATTTTGTTTTTAGACTTCAACTTTTTCTTAAAGTTCTCTTTTAAAGTCTGCCAGAATAAAATATTATTATATTATCTATCTAAATATTTCATTTGAATTTCAATTTAAATCTACGCACTTCACTATTCTTCTTATAATATTAAGCGTAAATTTCACTTTGTCTAAACCTTTCTTCATCTTTCTAGATTTACTTAAGTTGGATTTGTCCCAAACTTTTGTTCTTAAGAGTTTTGACGGGAAAATATCAATTTTCCTTATTACGTGGTTGACTATTCTTTTTATTCTATTATATATTTTCTATTTTGTCAATATTATGACTTTCTTAGAGTCTTCTAAAAGGATTTTCTTATTTTTTCTATAATCTGTTATACTGTATATTTAACAATCCTTTTATTCCCAATTAATTAGCCTGAGTTTATAGCTGTTTCGTGAAGTTAAATGTTCTTTTTCTTCTGCCCAATGGCTGTTTGCTCCCGTCTCAACCTCCCTCCTCCTCCCCAACAAATGAAACATTTCACGTCTCTGTCCAACCCCAGATCAAAAATTACCACAATTTTAATTTATGAAGTCTAAACTCTAAATCTTATGTTTATTTCTTTAAATTTATTTTTCTTGATCAGAGAAGATAGAGTTCCATTTGTGTTTTTTAATGAATGTAGAATGATTTTAAGGTGTATATTTAAATTCAAAAAATTTGTAACAGGATGGATCATTGATCTGTTTTTATACTTAACATTATTTCACCTAAAACCTTCTTTCAAATGTTTATTTAAATTACTTTTAACATATTGTTTTCCTTGTGCTTTTTGGAAGTTCACAAAATGTAATTGTTTCATTGGTTTTAATCATTTGTACTGTTTTGGAACATCTGTTATTTGTTTTGCCAAGAGAAGGTTCTATCCCATCTTCTTGCCTCAACAGTCTTTCTGAATTTATTAAACTGGTGCTAAGAACATTATTTTCATCTTCTCTTCCAAATATTTCTATAACTACAACAGTATCCTCTTGTTCCTCTTCAAATACCTCAAGGGTTGGAGTTAATATAGAGGGAAAATATTCAAATACTTGATCCTCGGAGGTATCTAAACCATATGGGGTTTCTTCTGTGTCTGGACCATCATTATTAATGAAATGGTCTGAAGAATTTCTTAGGAGTCCATTTTCACTAGAGTCTCCTAATATGTAGTCTATAAATGTTTGTCGTCTTCTCTGTCCCTCGGAAGAAATATTACTATCTGTGTCTTCCCAACCTACTGCTTCGATAATTCTGTTAAATATATTCTGGTATTCGTATATACTCAACCCAGGAGGCAAGTTGGTGCCTCTAATGGATGAATTTGAATATTAATCGTACCCAAATGATTTACTGGAATACAATAGTTATGTTCTTCGTGAATGAGACCTATATTTATTGGGTCTATTCCATCTGTTCCCCATGGTTCAATATAATTTCCGTAGGAATATTGTTCTCCAGTATCTCTATAGCTAGAAGTAGTTATTGTATGTTCCTCTTGTGGAAGTCTTGGTTCATTGTGGAGCCAGGTGTAATAATCTATAGCTTCCTCAATGTTGGTGTACAAAGAAGCGAGTTGTTGTAGAATTTTTCGTCTTTTTCTCGATCTTCACTATCCCTCTTCATGTGGTCACTTATTTTATCCCATTAATTTATTTAGTTTAATGGAATAAATATTCCATTTATTTTAAAATTATCGTTCAAGTTCATCTTCAATGTATGTCTCTAAAGAATGAACTTTTCTGTAACTATATGAGTTTATTTCTGCGTCTTCGATGTCAGGGTATTCGTCTTGGTATTTCAAATTCTTTTGAAGGAATCAAAGAAGTTTTCTTAAAAATTTATAAACCAATCTGAAAATATTTTTCTATAGATAAATGCATCCAATGGATTTATCTCTGCGTTCAATAAATTTCATGATTGTTCTGGTTCAAAATTGCTCATTGTTAGAATATGAGAGTTCTAAGAAAGTTTCGAACGATCTTATTGTTGTATTAGACTGTTCAGAAAAAAAAATTATATAAATATCTTTAAGAAGCATTTAAGATAAACCTATTCTCTAAATATTCTACTAAATATTTAAACAAGTATTATAATAATTTTTAAAAATTTCTTTAAAAAATTGTTTGAAGATGTTTATCTATAGCATTTCTACTGCTCTTATTATAACATTTTTCTTTGTTACAGTGTACAGACACTGTCACTGTTTCTACTTTCTTTTCAAAGTATCAAGCCAGCTAAAATTATATATATAGTTTTACTAAAACCTCGAAATTTCAAATTAAAGTTAATTGCTAAAATTTTAATTTAATTAATTAAAATATTATATGTATTTTAATCACTTTATTTTAATTAATATTGTTCATTAATTACACTTAACTGTTTATTGAATATTAAATCACTGTTAATTGTTGAACACAATTAAATGAAATTTTATTATTGTTTGTATAAGTTTTGCTTTAAAAAAAAAAAAAAATACAATAACAATTTTTCAATTTTTTGTCGATAGATTTTAATATATTATCTCTATCATTTATATATAAACAAAAAATCTACTTAAATTTTTCTTTTTATTACACTATTTTTATATTCATTTATTTTTAAAATGGTAGTAATAAAAATGAATGGCCCTTTTTTTTTTCTTTTTCTAATGGCCTTTTTTATGGTGATTTTTTCTGTCACCTACTTGTTAAAGCTTTTTCCTGTAGCTTTTAGTGTTAAGAAAGCAATAACATTTGCTTTTATTTATTTAAAAAAAAACTTTTGTTGTATAATTATATATGAAATTATACACAAAATAGACATAATGTATGGTAGAATCTAATCGATTTTATCATAACGTATGCCATCTTGTCTATAAATTTCCTATTCTATTTTACTTTATCTTTAATGTAATGTCTGTTTTTTGTATAAAATATACTTTATTTTTAAATTCTTACTCACAATAAGAAATCTGGTTGCTATTTAGCGAGGTTTTCCCTCCCTCTATTTCAAGTAAAGGTTTGATTGGTAGGTCTGTCACACATCATGACAGTCTGGAAAGGAAAGGAAACTTATGGAAAGTTGTCGGCCTTATGTTCTCAGAAATATCCAGGTGCGTGTAGTCGAAAAATCCTCCGTACGTCTCCATACGGCCTAGTTCTCGAAGTCGATAAAATGCCAAGTCTTGGAGCTAAAATACGGAAGGCGGTAGTGACCACTACATACATCAAGGAGTAACGTCGCCAGTCTCGGACTTTCTACAGACAGGGTTAACCCGAGACTGGTAAAATCCCCATCTAAATGTCCTAGTGTTGGATATATAAACGCTGAAGTCTTTAAATCCTTTATTCCATCTTACCAAATCATATACCAAAATTGTACCCATTAAAAATGGTCCAAAAAACAAACGGTTCACAAAACCGTTCACAAAAACATGTTATATTAAACAATAAGAAATAACATTATAAATTAAATGAACTTTAAAATAATGAATATACTAAATCTAACATATTAATATTATTTCAAAATAGAAATTATATTACAGCATAAATTACAATATAATTATCATGAATCTTACAACAACTACATATTAAGGCAAAATATTTATATATTTCATGACATAAAAATATTACATAAAATTATACTATATAAAATTATATTAAAAATTCATACAATAAAAAATAGTAATTATAAATAGTTACATTTTTCTTAATTAATCAAGTTAATCAATTTTATTTTTAATTATACATAAAGTAAATAAAGCAATATAATTCATTAAAGAAAAATCTAATAAAATTGTTACAAATTATTATTATTATTATTATTATTATTATTATTATTATTATTATTATTATTATTATTATTATTATTATTATTATTATTATTATTATTATTATTATTATTATTATTATTATTATTATTATTATTTACTAATAATAATTATCTAACGTCTGAGGTTAACACAACCTCACAAGTTTTAGAGGACAAATTTCGATAATTATTATTATTATTCTCTTTCCTTTCCTAGCCCAAGGAGTTTTGTGGTCTTTAGTTCTTAATAAAAAAAACAGAACTCGAGCACACACAGTCTTGTATTCTTACTAGTGATTCTATTAAATTTTTCCTTTTGTTTTATTTAAAATAATAATAAAAAAAAAAAAAAAAAATAATATATATTTAAATATAACAACATATATATAAAAAATATATATATATATATATATATATATTATATATATATATATATATATATATATATATATATATATATATATATATTATGCATATATATATATATATATATATATATATATATATATATATGAGCAGAGAGTATATATATATATATATATATATATATATATATATATATATATATATATATATATATATACTCAATATATATTCTTTACATATTATAATTTTTCCCCATTATTAAATAAACTGTTTTCTTTAATATTTTTTTTGGAACTTTGTTTATTTATTCAACTATAAATCTTATTTTCAACTGTCTACAAATATTCCAAGCTTAAGGCCTGTTATCCCTCGCTCCCGTTAGTTCCAACTAATGCTCGCGCCAGGGTTCCTCACCTTTTTAAAACATTTGGCCCCCGCTCCCCACACTATCAATCCCTTACTCTTTTCTCTCTTTTCGAGCTACCCTCTCTTTCTCTCTTTTTTCCAGGGAGTATCTTAAAGAAGGGGTTTCGGGGACATTGCTGGGGTATTTTCCCGAATTTCAGCTTTTGGGGATAATCCCATAGGGTTTTGATTTTGGAGTTGTTGCGAGATATTTACGAAAGTATTTTCATGTTTTTATGGGTCATAAAAGCGTAAAGTTAAGCTTGAAAGAGATATAAAGTTTTTTAAATCTGTAAACAAATATTACCACATATCATTAAATTGAGAAATCATAGCGCCGGTTGATTCCCGAAGACCAAACATAAGATGGATTTAAAGTGCTAGATAGACATAAATAAATTTAATGTCTTTTATATCGTAATATTCAATATTGCAACATTATATATATATATATATATATATATATATATATATATATATATATATATATATATATATATATATATATATATATATATATATAGGTGGTATATATATATGGGGTGGATGGACAGGACATGACATGACATGAGAGGAGAGAGAGAGAGAGGTGGCAGGAAAGAGAGAGAGGCAGGCAGATAGATAGATACACATACACATTATTATATACATATTACACATACACATACACAAACATATTATTTATATATTATTACACACACACATATTATTACACATATACATATTATTATTATTACACATTTCAATATTACACACATACATATATACATTATTACATATTATTATTGAAAGACATGAGTTATTACACATATTACATATATTATTATTATTACTTCATACATACACATACATATTATTATTATTACACATACATGTGTATATGCTACACATAGAGCATATATATATATATTACAGCATACATACATATTACATATTTATTACAAAATGAGAAAGAGGAGGAGAGGAAAGAGGAGAGGAGAGAGGAGGAATGGAATGGAATGGAACAAAATAAAAG
>JABUQX010024406.1:7500-21868 GCA_015478945.1 Trachelipus rathkii
TTGTACGATCACTGCGTACGGCCCCAAGTTCTGCTGTATGGCAATATTATGAGAATTGCCAGGTAAGCCTGTTAAGGTGTGTGTCTGTTCTGCCTGTTCTGTGTATGCGTTCCATACCACAATTCAGTCGTGGGGCGCGCTTGCAACAGCACGAACACGTCTTTATGTAGAGCTCTATCGCACACCTTTATTCAATCCTACATATTTACGATTTTCACTATACTTATTAGGCTCCCATCTCCTTCTTCTAAGACAACATCTTACAGATCATCTCTATCCCTCATATATCACTACTGCTCGTGTGTTTATGAAAAATTTGTCCTCCCTACATAGTACTGCCCCTGCGTGTCGTATAAGGCCGACTCTAATGGGACGCGTGGTGTTTAGGTTGGCTGCCATATCCTTACGCATTTTATTTCCCTTTATTTGCCAGGTAAGACTTGCTAATCTTGCTAGTCTCCGTACTTTGAATTTCGTGTTATCTGTATTCGTTCGTCAAGCCTGCTTCATAACTCCTTGGTGGGCGCAAAATGTTATTATCTATTCGTACAATGGGCTACATGGATGTCAGAGGAATAAATGTCTCGAGCCCATTTATGAGAAGCAAGGTATGCCAGTATGATGTGAGTGCATGTTGTAGCATCGCGTAGTGTGTTTAGATAATGGCATCAATTATCGTATTTGCTCGCTGTGACTCTTTAACACCACTAAGAGATTTGTATAGACGTAGGTCGGTGACAAATGCGGGCTGGCTCTCTTTAAGTTCTGCGAAATGTTTTGTTTTTTCAATTATGTCTCGTTCCGTGGATTCTTAACGGTGACACTGAGTATCTCGTTAGGGATAGGACGAGCGGAGCTTGTGCCTTCTCGCAATATGGCACGCTCACTCTCGTCCACTAATGTTGATAGCTGGCGTACCATTGTGTTAGTGTCCATCCGAATGTGAGCTCATCCTTTGTACCCCTGGTACTTTTTTTACTGATCGTTTGTTTTGCTGTCTAATAGGTTATACTACAGAATTTCTTCAATGTTTAGTGGTCTTAATCTACTCTTTTCTCCTCCTTTAATCAATAGTCAATATGTGAAAAGCGAGTTCTATTACATTTTGGTGTCATGGTTTGCTTTGCGTTCGGATCCACGCATTACACTCAGGGTCCATGCTGAGGGATAAATCGTGTCGTTATATGTTTTAGTAACGTTTTCGTAAACCGGGTGCTTCCTTACTACCCTGCCGATACATTTTGTAACTATGATCGTCTCTTTGATGGGCCGTCTGTCACGTGATTTTAAACGGCAGATTTTCCATTCCTTTTTACTAATCTTGCCACATTTACGCTCTGTGCACCCAACCACTATCTTATATGGACACCACTTTCTCTATTCCCTATTTTTGTTTTTACATTTTTTCGTTACATATTTCATCAGGCCTGCCACCAGCACTTTTGCTGCAGGCCTACTCATCGAACTCATAATCTCCAATTGTTGCACAAGGTGTGGCTCAAGTCACGACCGGTTCTTAAGACAGATCTAGCTCCCTCGGATAGGCGCAACTATTTGAATACCTAAGTCACCATACGCACGTTCAGTTTTAAGTGAATCTAGATATATAATCTCTCTTCCAGTCTAGAGTCAAATGCAATTATGGGGTGGACTGGAGGAAGTGAAGTTCACACTACTCATGAATATCGTCAGTCGTGCCTGGTGATAAGATACTAGAGTAACGTATCTCCCACAGCGAAACTAGGCACTGGAGTTAATCAAGATGTTCAACACAGAAGATAGCTGCGCCAGTTTACATCTTGGACAACTCCCTTATGAACTACACGATCACCAAGGGTGTCTCTCGTAACAGGCCGTGTTGGTGGTAACGTAATTCGAGTGCATTACAAGTTCCCGTCGACCCACTTGCTCCTGCGGTAAACTCTTAAACTTAGGCTTAACCGACTATAGATATATATGTTCCAATCCAAGTCACATACCCGAACACGCCATGTTCCGCAAAAAGAATAGGAGTAGTGTCCCACCACGGTCCCGAAATCTTGAAGCCAAAAGTTATCACGGAAAACGTTCCTCTTTTTATTATAACAGCGTCTTACCTTATGGCCTAATCTGACACATCACAAGAGCTCCCTGTCTAACATAAGTCCACGGGTTTTCGCCTAAAAACAGCCAGACGCTTCCTCGCTGTAACAGCCCACACTCAAATGTGAGAGCCCTCGTAAAACAATCACTCCAAATGACATAATCTTCGGGCGATAATGTTGCAAGAAACTATTTGTGCTCTATTAAGACTGGAGCAACTGAGAAACGTATGGAACACACATAAGTGGCTTGCTCAGTCTACACACAGAACTTCTAGTATTATCTTAGAGAGACCTGCCATACTGCAGCCATCTGTGAATGTGAGGTTTTTCCAATCAGACTATTAAACTCTTTTTGGTAATTGTATTATGTGTGTTCATAAAGATCTACTTCGCCCCTTCTGGTCGACTCCGCTTCTAGGCAAGTACTATATTTTACTAATTTGTCTCACTTATTAGACACAAAGTCTGACGAGAAGCGTCGCCTCGAAAGTTAGATATGTGATAAAATATCAGTAAGTAGTTGTTCACTATCCGGACAGCACTACGGAGATATTTGGCATTAAGGATTATACGCTCGTTGTTGGCTATTACTATTTAAGAGAGAAGACTCTACTATAGGACTTGTTATCTATATATCTCTAAGGTGCAAGAATATACCCCAAACATACCTCTTCTCGGGAAATCTTACTAGACTAAATCAAATGCGACGTTCTTCCTAGATACCATGTCCTATTATGTAGCGACTAGTCTATGAATGCGGAAAGATTACCCACGACTCGAGAAAGGCACATTCTAGAAGGTAAAGAGGGAGCAAGAGATTGTACGAGTTTTGAAAAATGCAGGGGGTCGAGTCAGCGGCATATGAGTGGATCACGAGGATTAACGAAACGGTGTTGCTGGTGAAGAATAGATTATTATGCACCATCATGAGCTTAGTTGAAGTAAAAAGTAGCGCAGACTAACGCCACAGACCCTGCTAGGTAACACACACGACTAATTTGTTGAACAGGAGGGAAATACCCAGACGCAAGTCAGACCATCCACATACTAGGCATAAAGCAGTCAGACTCGAGACTCTTAGAGCCGATTTTGGAAAGCTAGACGCACAAGGTAAGCAAAGGAGAAGGACGCGGGAACCCAAAGGAAGGGAGCTTGGAGAGCAGTTATGCGTGCCATACCTGGTCCATAGCTTTGTATATGTCAAGCGCCCATAAGCCAACAAGCAAGTCTCCCCGTAGTTTTCAGTATATAGTCACGCGAAAAAATCCAGGCTATTAGCAATCTTGGTTTCACGTTACGATAAGAGCAAAGGTTGTATTCGTCTCGAGCTTGACTTTCATCGGAAAGAGATTTCCCGCAAGAGATGATCTAGAGAGGTCGAGACGTTGAGAAGGGTTTTCAAACGAGTTCTTAGGAAATAGAGATACAGAGTGAGGGCTTACCTGTACGGACAATTAGTATAAGAATTCATCGGATACGGGACGCGGCTTTCTTTTTTGATCGGAGTAGTGTTCCTCATTGAGCATAATGGCAAAGGGCTCCTTCAAAAACTTGTCAAAATGAACCCACAATGTAGCAATAGCTGATCTAGATAGACTATGAACAGAGAGTATCATTCGCTTGGCAATAGCACAGACGGAGACGGTTGGATCACACGCACGCCGCACGACCAGGCTTAATGACAGATCTCTATCGGGAGAGTGATCATTCATTACGGCGCCCACCCGCCTTCCATAAAACAGTGTACAATACTGAATTATTCAGTGATAAGCATTATCGACATTAGCACCGACTCAACTATGGTAGAGTCTTTATACACACACGGCTATTAGCGATACTTCTATGTATATAGTGTAGGTGAACGACGGAATCATAGCTCTAGTATACTCGTGCGTCAGGGTTGATGTTTACCGAAGTAAGAATAAGGAGCGCCAAATACCGATATGGGCACCGATTCTTTCAGCTATATAGAAAGAATATAGCCAACAGGACTCATCACGAATGTGATTTATAAAAGGTCGATATGCGAGGAACGAGACCAGAATTTAATATATGAACGTTTCTAGAGATGTTATTTTTCAGCGCACATTAGGGCAGATATAGTAACTTTTTGTCACGATATGGCATATATGAGGCTCTTAAGGAGGTATTAGCTGCACTTTATCGTTTGAATGAGACGACGCCCCGCTATATATCTACTCGAAGATACTCTCTGGCCCACACGATATTTTTTCTAATGACATCCTGATCGAAAAGTTCCAGACCGTGCATTTGCATCTGATACGGCAGAACTCGATTAACTGTTATGCCCTCAAATACTCAGATTATCGACTCACTGTCTCCTAGCCTGCAATGTCCACGCTACTGAACACACAGCCAAGAATATATATGAACTAATGGATTAAACGCAAGGATGACGAAAGATTATAGGAGAAATCAAGGAATGAACCTGATCATCCCATCAGCGATCTAACTTCTCCTTCCGGTTATCTTTATACCATCTTTTATACCAATCCATGCCAATATTATTCTCGCTTATACTACAGCACAGGTAAACGTCTATTCCTAATACTATCATAATCGAACATACGCCATAACAATATTGAGAACCAATATATCAACATTTTACCTATAAGAAATCGTTCTAGAGTATTCTTCCTGAAATAATACTTTTATACATAGTGGAAAAAGGAAAGCACTTGACTTATGAGAAAACTCGTAATAGCGGACACAACATGTCGAAACATTCTTGCATTTAATAAATTTAACTGTTTCAGTGTTTCATTGAATCCAACTATTATTATCATTAATTAATTATTATTAATTATTCTTATTATTATTATCTAATAACTATATTAATAACTCTATTATTATTAATTATTATTATTGATTATTTTATTATCTAGTCTAATTTTATAAATGTATCTAGTGTGACTCTCATTCATTTATGTATTATTATTGCTCATATTTTATTTAGATGTTATCTAATTTATTATTATTCACTCTATCTATTATTATTATTAACTCTATTACTACTACTGCTACTTATTATTTTTATTTTTTTAATTGCACATATATTTATTAAAAATTATCTAAATTTTTGATTGATTATTATTTAATTATTTAGTTTATTATTAGGTTATGTATTATTATTATTATATTTATTATTAAGTTATTATAAAAACTTCCTATTAACGTGCTTTTATTCCCTTTTCAGAGGGTAACACGTGGGACTCGCAGAAGAAATGGAACTTTACACGAGCCGCGCCTATCCCAAATACACCAGCCGAACCCAGCGTGTTTTGCACGTCAGTTCTTAATGTCTGTAAGCCGAGGGAGATAAACACTCCAACTGCTCGAGAGGATTGAACAGCGTCCTCATCGCAATGAGAGTCGGCGAGTTTCAGGCCTGCCTACACGGACCAGACGTGCGTTAGGGTCACCTGTACATTCTATTATGAACATCTCGAATTAACATTTACGATAATTAGTTGATCGGTAAATTATTTTATTATCTTCCCATTCGCACAACTTGAGGATATATTATTATTAATTATGTATTACTTTATATTATAATTATCATTTAAAATGTTTACTTAAGGCACTCATAAAACATTATTTGATTCTAGCTTATAAATTAATTGTCTTTGTGGGTGGGCGTAATTGAACTACTCCCTTGTCCTGCAGCTTAGCTGCTGATATATATTTATTGATCAATAATTATTTACTTATTATATGATTAATACTATATATATATATATATATTATATAATAAATATTAATTAAAATAATTTATTTAATATATATATTTAATATTATATTATATTATATATATTAATAGTACTTATAATATATATTATATATAATATTATATTATATATATATATATATATATATGATATCATTTGTATTATCCTGTTGGTAGGTGGAAATCTGAAGAGATAGTTTTGGCGGATATTGGTTTAGGGCGATTTTGGCACGGTGATGTTAATCGGTGGAGTATTGTGGCAAGTAAAAATAAGAGATAAGAGACAGTTTTTGTTTTGGGGTTAAAGAGTTTGTTGGAACGTGGTGTAGGTGCGAATTTAATGTCATCGGTTGCGCACGATCGTGTGTGTTCGCAGTCGTCATCGTGCATCGGCAAACATTTCATCATCTGTGCCGCAGCTCCACTGTATAGTGATACGATATGGATTTTACTTTATATTTCGTCAATATTGAATAATTAGGCATATATTAGACGCAGGTGCCTAAGTTCTAGCATAGACTAGTTGATTGTATCACGGGTTAGCTTTATTTGAAGAATTTTGTGAGTAACGGTAGTAACGGTGGTTAGGATGTGAGCAGCTTTAAATCGGTATGTGTGAGTTGTGAAATCAGTAGGTCGTAGTACGTCTAGCACACACTATCTCTAGTATAGTAGGTATATGAGGGATTTTACATTGGATATAAAGTAGTAGGGATAAAGTTTAAATATGATCACTATATATTTAGTTCTATTACTGACTAATAGTGGTAACTCAGTGTGATGTGGACACGGGAAGTGATTATATATCTCTATGTAAAATGATACACATGTGTTCAGTCAAGTCTAGGATAATTTTCTGGGTAGCTGATAGTTCTGGTGAGAGAATAAATGAATTTGTGAGATAGAACTATTGAGTGAATTTCATAGTAGGAAGGGGCATGAGTGAATCCCAAAGGCTTAAACATAAATATATAATTAATTGACTAAGTTAGTTGAAGAAATATGAGTTATTAGAGTCCATGTGGATAAATAGATTTGGTGTATATTGTTATTAGTATGTATGAGTTATTGGTTCTATAATATAACATGACTAGGTTAAAGTGTATATAGGGTAGTTATATGTTAGGTATGTGATTGAATGTGTTTGTGTGTGTGGTATGTTTAGGGAATTATGACGATTCACATATATTTTGAGTGTAGACCTTAGTGAGAGTACTGAGTAAAAGAATGAATAGGTAATGGATATTAATAGTAAGGAATATTGAGCGCTCACTAGTTATGGAAAGTGAGAGAATTTTATGTATTTCAGATGATCGAGTAAGATAAGGTATATTAATTAATATTATATAATAGTGGATTTGATCTTTGCCATTGTACAGGTGCGAAATTCGCGATCTTGTGATTATAATTTATTTGAGACATTTGGTATAAATAGATAGAGTTCTAAAAAGCACAATAAATAAAGTTGTGTGCCTATTTAGAGAAGATAATCTCTCACAATCTAGTTAGTGATGAATGACTAGCACTAACCGTGAAGGGTTTCTGTCGGAGGGGGATCGCCTGTAGACTAAAAATAACAAAAAAAAAGGAAAAAAACCCATGAGAAAGTGCGTGGTCTTTTTTTTTAAGCTTGTGCCAATTGGGCGCAGAACGTGTGTTTTCTGGTTCACTGTTGCGAGAGTGTCATGGCGTGTTAATAAGGGAGATTTGAAACGATGATGTAAACGCTGTGTGTTTTTTTTTGTTACGAGCTTAGTCGCCGAAGCAAGACTTTCTTTTTTCTCTTATCGTAGTGTAGATCCCATAAAAG
This sequence comes from Trachelipus rathkii, assembly GCA_015478945.1. Lineage (NCBI taxonomy): Eukaryota > Metazoa > Arthropoda > Malacostraca > Isopoda > Trachelipodidae > Trachelipus > Trachelipus rathkii. The sequence continues at coordinate 15,143 of JABUQX010024406.1, forward strand.
GTGCTACTCTTTTAGATCTAAAATAACCTCTCTGTTTTATTCTCATATTGACCTTTCGGTGCGGTCAAAAACCTGATTGAATAGGATTTGAATTGGTTATTAAGCACTACTTGGGGGACGTATAAAACTATAGAGTCGAGGTCATTTTACCATGATTTTGTGAATCACTTTGTTACTATTATTATTGTATATTTTATAAAAGTAATTTTATTTAAATTTTGGAGAATAGTATATTTATCAAGTTATAAAGTTGATTAGATTAGAAGATCGAATAAATAATCCGTCGTTCGTATTATATCTTCTTTTGTGATTGTCTTTGAAGGAAGAGGAATAAGGGCATATAGAAAAACTCTATGGAGAATACCGTCCTCGACCCTGAATAACGCAAGTCAAATATATAAATCTGACTTCTCTCAAATTAACATATTTGTTCAAGATTTGCAAGTATAACTATCCGCTCATAATCTCTATAAACCTATTCCCCTCAAATCCTTTAATAACATAACTATGAACAAGAACTTCCGTAACGCTTAGTGCAACATGTGAGTACATTTATAAATTTATAAATTTCATAACCTATAATGCTACAACAATAAAAGTTAAATATAAAAAATTAAAATATTTATTACTAGGAATCGGTATATATTTTGCGGAGAATACATATAGATGGGCGTAACCTACACTTATAATCAATTTGAGACCTATATCCTCAGCTATTCCTCTAACCTTATTAATCAGTACATACACATACTCGGTACTATGTACCATACCTGAACTAAGTATATTTATTAGTAGAAAAATGATAGTAGAATGTGCGGAATTATGTTTTGATAACCTTATTTTAATGCTATTAATAAAAAAATATATTATATTTATTATATGCGCTATTTATTATCCATGGGTATATTTAATTTGTGTATGTATGGGTAATGAAATTGTACTAGTGCCTAATGGTTTCGGTTCGAATATAATATTTTGTCGTGAATTTTGTCGTGTGACTATATTGATCTACACATTCATTCCTCCATGATTCACAACATCCTTAGTAAGACAGCCTATGGACCTTTATCATCCTACATACTTACTAATATAATATAACACCATTTTTATATCTAATATATAATCACAGCTAAGTCACTCTTACTATAGACAGACATCTTTAACAAGATTAGTATACATATCCTCTAATCGTTATATCACTTATAAACGTGATGGGATATAAGAAATAATTGCCCTATACATAGTATGGTATCACCTTGTGAGTTGTCAGTATATTACAGGTCAGACTTAATATGGGATCGGTGGGTTTAAGTATACTTTATCAGTAGTTGTAGCTGCCTACACTACACTTATCTTTTTTGCTTCATATGGTAATGCTAATTGCATTGACCTCTGTGATGAAATTTCGTGATCTCCGGGTACGGTATTTCATCTATCTTGTCGGTCGAAAAATTGCTTAATTGAATACGTTATCAAATGTTGGTATCTAATGAAGGTCAGTAGGAAATATACAAATGTTTTGTGAGGGAAAGGTTAGTGAAGAAGTAGAAGTTGGTGGTGAATATGTAATTTTCAAGATAAAGGGCCAAATTCGATCTTGCTAATCGACTGTGACTATCTTACCTGAAACAAAGATGTAACAGAGTGAATAAGCGTTCGTATAATATTGTGAGTGGGTTTTTGCTGCGATACAATAGTGTTTGTGTTGTCGGTGATGGAAAAGGAATCGAGTAATTGAGGGTAATATTAGAAGTAGGATTTTGACACTTTCTGTATAGAGATTGACTTGTGTGTAAGAGAGCTAATGGTAAGAATTTTCTGTGTAGTGGGTAGAGTATCTAAGAAATTCTAGTAAAGGTTAAATGTTATAGTTTTTGAAAAGGTGATCAAAATTTTGTGTAGGCTTGCGAACTAATGGTCCGCCAGATTCTCTTTTGATGGCGAGCGTATTGTGGAGATTGATGAGAGGAGTTGTGGAATTTTCTGGGATAATCTGAAATGAGCCCGTGGAGTTGGTGGGATAGTGGTGAGTAGTTGGCGTCGGTTCTACGCTCAGATATAATTTCGAGGTTCTTTGCCCATAGCATTTAGTCTTGTCGGAGGCGCTTCAGATGAGATTTTTGGGGGTTTCTGTGTTACGTATTTGGTCTAGCCATGTGGGTTAAACCTGGGGGTATCCTTCTACTGCGTGGGGCATGGATTCATTCTGCTATTCCAAGGAGGGGGCCTGATAGTTAACGAGCCTCAAATCTATTTTCATCCCTCCATCTTAATTCCGCATGGTTCGGGGTGCTTGTCTCTGGTCCTGTCAAGCGACTAGAGAACAGTCTGAGCGTGTCAGCGATGGGTTAAGTGGAAATAAAATAAAATCAGTCAACATGAGGCTTATTCGGTCTTACTTAAGGTGGACGCTTGAAAACTAGATTTTATCAATTTCTCAGCAGTGAAAGTAAACAATATACGTATGGTGAGAGAATTGGGCCACTCACGAATAGACATTGGTGGGTAAGAAGAAGACGAGCGGAGCCCACAGCTTTCCAATCGCCAGAAATAGGAAAGTTGCGAGCTTTACAACCAAGTGTCAACTTACGATAAACTCTCGCTGCTGCAGTGAGAATGCAAAATTTCTCTTTCGTGGCGACGTCCCAGTGTGGCCGCGTAGAAGCGTAAAGAAGCTCGGTTGGTTCTTACGCGCAGTTCTTGATAAATCTAGGTCTCCTTCTTGCAGCTCACTCCTTGATCGGCAGCATCTGCTGTGTATTTTATAGTGTGAATGATTCAAGAGCGCAAACTAATCCATTGCCGCAAGCAAAGGTAGGCACTGTTAGGGATCAAGTGAAGCTGAGAAAGTATCACGATACAGTTTTAATAAGGCCTTTTCGGTTTGACTCACCCTGCTTTCTTAAAGGAGCTCCAGTGGTTGAGTACGCATAGAGCTCTCTACCTCTCCCACGAAATTTGACGAGTCTGGTACTCCATACATGGGGGGTTCGAAATTCAGACATTGGGGAGACCCCTTTTGTCAGTAGCTGGGAGCCAACCTCTGAGAAGAAGCGATCAAAAACCGTTCTCGGCAGTCTAAAGCAGATATCCCTTCCAGCTTTTCTCTAGAGGCTCCGCCCTCTTTACGCACATTCGTCATCTTGTGGTTATGAGGGTTGTTTTCCGATTAACGCACATTTGTTGTGTTTGTCTTTATGTTGTCTTATGCTGGTGTTTGAAAGTTGTACTAGTTGTATTGGGTGTGGTTTCGTGTGGGGTTCCTTGTTCTGTGCTTCGTAAGTGGATTGATTATATGATTGTCTGGATTGAAAGAGAAGAGCGGTTTTGCAGAAGAAGAACCCAAGGGCCGGGTGGCCGGGGCTGGTGAACTAGAGTATCGAAGATAGGGTTGTGTTCTTAGGGAATAGGTGTGGGCTTGTGTGCGGAGAAGGAGATTTTGGCTAGATAGTGCTCGTTTCATGGTGATAATTTCCTCTTTTTATCGATAGAATTTCGCACTTTACACTAGGAGGAGATCGTGAGTGATCAACCGCCTTATTGGCCGCAAATTATAGTTTCACCGCTCAAGATTGGGACAAGCGGCTCTGACGAACTAGTTTAAAATCCGGTGTAATAGGAGGAGAGACCTGTAGCAAAAATTGGCTCAGAAGTAAAAGCAGTGGTAGGGCAGTGGACTTTTGAATATATCGGTACTCTTCGGCTCTCTCGTAGTTGATACACAAAAGTGAAGGGTTCCGAGTCAGTTCGGCTATATGCTAGTGACTGATTCATTAATATTGGAGGTGTCACGGGTCTGAACACGATCATTAATGACATACCGCAGGACATAAACGTTACCGGAGACCCTATTGTTTAGGGGATGCATAGAACCCTGAGAGCGAACACACTATTTAGACAGAAAAGAAGTCGCCTCTTAGCACCGTCTCAAATTCCGTACACACGATCACAGCCGTAGGGTATTGAAGCGATTTGAAAGCTAGACACATAGTAAGCAAGGCCTTTCACCAGAGGAAGGAGGAAACCTCATAACGGAGATGGTGGAGACTTGGAGAGCACGTGTGCGGAGGTACTCTAAGGGGCCTCAAGAGAGATGCTTTTGATATTATTTGTCGAATGCGCCTACCACGCAAGTCTCTCGGGGCCGCTGCTAGTTACACTAAGAAGCGACATAAACTATTATAATTTGTGCTGGTTAGATAGTGGCAAAGTGTATCGTCAGTTTAGACCTTCTCTCTTAGAAAAGAGTTATTTCGCAATGTATGATGGTAAAAGTGAGTAGTTGAGGTGAAGGGTTTCAAAGATTCTTAATGTATTGAATACATAGTCGAGAGCTATTAGGACGCATAGGTTACGACACTTGGTGGAGAGCGGCCTTCCTTCTTTTCGGGAAAAGGTTGGTCATGTGCCCGCGAGCTTCACGCAATCTTTCTGAAAGAATAGATGCTAGTATTTGAGAACATAGAGAGTTTAGTTGAAATGAGGGGCGGGGATATTGCACGGGAAAGCACACTTCCTCATAATCTCGGGGAGGAAGTAAGGCCATCTTTGGCACCAGGTGGGTGCCGTTGACCCCCCGCTTCTTCCTACTAACGCTTTTGAGTCGCCCATTGTGATTGTCGTGGGAGGGGTGTTCCCATCACGCGCACACCGATCAAATGTAGATCTCATAGACACGAAGGCATAGGACACTGGAAGAGTCAGCGAGATGAGTACTTCGGAAGAAGGACTTGCGCAGTCACATCCGTCCTTCCAGCGTTGTAGTTAGTATAGTGTCAAAGTAGTTGTGCACAGTCGCCCAATATTGATTGGCTTTTTTCTTTTGTGTCGATGAATTAGCCAACAGATATCATCTAGACTTCGTAAATAAGAGGAGGAAAGTGCAGATTTAGCGAGAAGCCTATGAGATCGTTTTTTGGCAAGTTTAGAGGCCAGAAAGATTATGTCAGTAGCGACGAACCAAGGATCGGTCATAAGCTGTCCACTATTCGTTTTTTGGGAGTGTAAAGCCCCTCGTTGTTGTCTACTTCTTGCGACATGGCATCAGTCTCTGCTGCTTGTGTATACGATTATTCTAGCTTTTGAAATGAATAATTTGGAAGAGTGATAAGAGAACGAGAATATATTATAGTTAGAGAGGCTTCCACAGTATAAAACGCCGCACTAGTACTCTAAGCCTGAATTGGTTCTCAGAGCGTAGAAACTATATTTATCGATATTGATCCCTGATTTTGGGGTTTTTAAAAAGTAGAGGAGAGAAGAGGATTTATAAGTTGTGATTGCGCTAAAGAAATGAAACCCGCCGGTTTGCTTCATCTGATTTCTCATTCTATTGGGAACCATACATTTCAACCTCCCTTGGCATAGATATTTGACTCCTTCGTATCAATATTTTTATACATTAATAATTTTCAAATCATTCCTCATCATTAGTCATTTAAGCAAAATTACATCTAAATTCTTCTTACAGATTCCTTATATTAATCCTCCCACTGCGGGTCCATTTTTAATATTTAAGGATTTTCAGGTCTTCACATCGCGTGTTAGCTTTTCAGACTGTGTAATACCGTTTCAAGGTCGTATAGTCGGCAACCCATCGGACTCTCTAAATATTTTTACATTACACTATCATGTGCTTAGGATATCAAGGATGGCTGCGATCTGTGAGCCGCCATAATCGACTTTCCTGTACGTAACTAGCTCCACGCGAACTTGCCGTTTTACGTTTTGCATATTCTTATCTGGACATTGCCTTGAACATCGTTGCGACTCTGTTTTAAACAATCTCCAATTTCATTAATTGAAAGTTGTACGTCATAATACCTTTCTGTTCTATGTATTCGCTGGAAATACTCTGAGTGGATACTATTTCTTCAATGCTTATGTCTAATTATTTTCGACGTTGATTGTTTGAGGACTCGCTCTCCGGTTCCAGCTTATGTGGATTATCCTGCTCGAATTCTTCGTTTTAAAAAATAATCAAAGATTTGTCAGATTTGCTGCCATTTTTATACCCCAAATTTTACTTTCAATTTTGATTCTCAGGAAGGGATTATATTTTTATTTTCCTAGATGTTCTGACGATAACTCGGTTATTCAAACTCCCAGGTATATAATAATTGGGTTCGAGTTATTTTGGATTTTCAATCGGTTCGATTTCTCTCTACTTTGCTTATATATTATTCCGCACTAGAGTCTTTCCTATTCTCGCCTACCACGCCCTCGTCGTCTCTTGTTGAACATAAATAAATCCTCACAATCGTATACAGACAGTAGAAACGGCCTATCACAAATAAATAACCAAATTAAAAAAAATAGTATGGAAATTTAATTAATCATAAAACGGTATGATAATAGAGGAGTGCCTCAACATGATAAACTGTGATCGGAAAGATTATAGTATGCATAGGCACGCTAGACTATTTCATGTGTTACGTTCTTCAAACGTAAATGCTCATCCAGGCTGATTACAAGGGCTCTAGTACGCTTGGTATGGAATTTACTTTTGATCAACTAATAAGATATGCTTAGGGGGGGGCACATGGTTTTCCAGCACGCGCTTTTGGTATGGTGTGAGAAGTTGACAATAGGCCAAACAGGCTACTATAATCATAGTTTGAATAATTATAGAACACTTTCAGTTCACCATATTGAACAACTACTAATTTTAGCGGGCGCAGATGACTTTGGTGGATTTTCTTTATTAAATATTAAGTGTTAACACTA
>JABUQX010024407.1:0-10000 GCA_015478945.1 Trachelipus rathkii
GGCAGGATGTAGGTGTCTCGATGAGGTGGTAGAGTTGCCGACGAACAACGGAGTAGGTTCGCGCAATTGCAATGTGCTGCAGTTGCCGCCGTTTGGAGGTGAGTCGGTTATGGTCTGGGAGAGCTACTCTTTATCGGGGACTACGGTCCTCTTCGTTACCGATTGACATCTTCGATGGATGCACTCTTACGTAAGTATAGTCAAGACGATCCTCGAGATATTAAATGTCTGTTGCAATATGACTCTTTCTACCTTACATTCTTTCGGTGCTCCCTTTCTCATTCCTAATGCAGTGAAATAGCAAGACCACAAACAGGCCTCAATGTAATGAAGATTACTTTAGGTTTCTACTGGTTTCAAATGCGTGCGTTTGAAGTTGACAGATATAGTTCGGACTTCAACAAATCCGATACCATTTGTGGTATATACGTTCTTTATCCTTGAAATGCTCGTATCGCACTGCAAACCCTTATTACACATCCCGGACTACAACAGGCACTGCAGCGACATACTGGATCAAATACTGACAGTGACTCTCGCCACTCATTCAAGAGGCATGCCGTAGAAACGGTATCAGTTCTAGTATCCTCCAGCAGGGGTCATACACGTATTGAAGTACAGATCCCAGAGAGATATTTACCTCGTGGACGTCGCGTATCGATATCAAAACTTGTTATCGATTGCAGCGCCCATCTCCGAACCGTCTTACTTTGTCTGAAATTACCTACTTAGTATCTTTTTATTAAGGGTATTATTGTGAGAAACCCTTTGGCTGCTACTCTTTGGCTCACACCTAAACAACGTGTTTCTGGGTAGCAATCATTCCTACCATAGTTTATTGTCATTGTCCAATAAAGTGTTGTCCGCGTTCGGTCAACTCTTTTTCAACCCTTTGTTACTCTTAAGCACATAACCCCTTAGATGTCGTTAAATCTTTACGACTAGTATCAATCTATATTATAGCATTAATTAATCTATAATACTCTATATTATTATAATTATTATTATATATATCACATCTTTTATTTATATATTATATATATATATTATTATTTATTTATACTTATTATATTATCTTTGATTTAGTCTTTTTTATTATCATAATTTGTGGGGTGGAAAAGAAATGCTAACTGTCGCTCTTTCGCAGTGGTCTTCGACTCAGTAGAGTGGCGCACGGAAACTTCCGGGCATAATAGATGGGTTTGCAACATATAAGGTTCTCGGCTAAAAGAGATTTAAGGGTATCTTATTGGCGAATGTAAAATCTGGTTTTGAAACCTAGCAACCACACATTTCGAAAGATATGTAATCTGACTTTGTGTACAAGATACGACAGAACGTAGTCCTGAAAAGCCGTGGGTACAGACACTTTATAGATCATGTATGAACGACTTCGGGCGTGAGATTTACGGAATAGGATAATCTAGAGAAAATCACTTTTTATTAAAGAAACTTCTTTTGGTATATAATGATAAATTGTTGATGAGGTATTGGCTTCTTTTAAATATAAGTAGGAGGAGTATTAAGAGAGGTGTCAATAACGGAGGGATCGATATGAATATTGTTTGGTGATTGTGCCCAACTATGCTTAAAGTGAGGAAGGTGTAAGGAGGAGTTAAAGTAATATGGAGATAGGATTTTGTGTTATGTAATTGAGATATTCCTTCGATGGGTGTGGGTGGTGAGAGCATGAAAGGCATGGGTGTCGTTGGAATTAAATATTGGGCTTTACTTATAACGACTTGGTCTACTCCGCAGGTACTCTTCATGAATATGAAAATTCTCACTATGCAGTCGTATGTATTGGTGAGTATAGTGAGTTGATCATGGTCTCCGCCGGATAGAATACTCGGAAATATTATGACTACCTGATATTTATCCAGAACAACAGGTGTGCACTCCCAGGAAAACGATAGATATCTTAGATATATATGGAAATTGATGGAGGAAGGCTTTGTTGTGGGTGTGGCGGATGTTAGTAGGGTGCGAGATTGATTGGTATATTCTTTCGTAAGTGGGAGATGTTCAGCGTCTAAGTAGGGAAATGGTCCAAGAAGAGAGATGAGAGATGTAGTATTGCGTGATCATTTGAGAGCGATGTATAAGTATAACATTGGAGGGCGCAGAAAGGCGTGTGACTGTGTTTTTTGTGTGGTTAGGAAAGCGACATCAAACTAATTATGAGCCGTTTGTTTGTGCAGGCACAGAGAGTCTCACAAATCTCTTAAAGGTATTAGGGGGTGAATCTGTTAATTTATCTAGGCTACACCATTTGGCAGACAACAAGTGTGAGGTTATATAAATCTGATAGACTCTGATTGATAAATAAGGATGGTTATAGAATGTAAAAGTGATCTTCCATAATTGAACGTGTATTTATTATAGTATGAGGTGTTTTCAATAATTACTGTGTTTGGTGGTCAGACATTTGTATTATTATTCTTCGATATTAAAGAGGTGGTGCATTGGTGAGTGTTAGTAAAATTTAGAAGCAGTAAGCGCGTTGCAATGTCTGTGATCAGCTGAGTGTGAGAGAATATTGATCTAGAAAAGAAACGAGACGAAATTTTTATGAAACGGGAATTGAAGGATTAACCTTGACAGCAAATATGATTAGAGAAAACGTAGAGATTGCAGATGTCATTTAAGGAAGGTGTGCAGAGATATGACTATTCTTTGAGTGTGTATATACCTACAGATGGTAAGTAGTCTATATCTGGTAAGAAGACATATCCTCTCATGGTGGAATAGAAGAAGTGAAAAGCCAATTAAAGTAGATACTAACAGGTGAAAATGGGAAGTGGTCTGAAAAGATAGAAATAGGCAGCAAGGGAGAATCGATTCTACATAGTGCATAAGTGTAACATTCGGGTGCAAGAGAGATAAACGTGAGTGCAAAAGATGAGGCGTGAGAGATGTCATGAGAAATATACTGAGATGAATTGTGGGCGATAAGGATGAAAATATATATATTTAATGATGGCGAAGGCGTTATATAAATACCTCAAAAATCGTAGCTAAATATAATAAAGTAATCAGACAACGGATGATAGAGATTTTATTGTGCTTGAGTGATCAGTGAAATAATTAGCAATAGAAATGATAGATGGATCCGAATAATAATGTAAAGATTCTTAAACTGTAGACTATCAGAAGAACAGAGATAGATAAACTAGCTACTCTAATCTCATCCTTGGATTATATAAGATAAAAAAAAATAAATAAAAAATAATCATAAGTAAACTAGGAGTGAGGAAAGAGGAGGATGAAAGCGGAGAGATAACGGTAGAAGAATATTGAGGAGGGACTATATATAATGATGAATCGAAGGGTAAATCAGCACCAGGTAGAGGATTAAGAGATCCTAGGTGGTGGTGTATATGTTATGGTGTAGAGATGGGAGGTAGAGGAGCTGAGAGGGAGATATACATTAGCAGTTTGATGAAACAGAGTTATTTGGAGAGAGGGAAAGGTGCCGGAAAGGTCTGGCAAAGCAATAATAATACCTATAATATATAAAGGTAATAAGGAAGATTATTGCAGTGAATAGCTATGTTTAATTAATTTATTATGTCTGTTTTATATCTTCTCTAGAGGGTGATTTCATCCTGATATGTACCAATTTGGCGAAATATACGAAAGAATATTGGATAGGAGGTTGAGAGAGAAGGTAGAGCCGAGACTCGTAGAAGAACAGTACGGGTATAGATAAGGAATAGAGTGAACGTACGGTACTCTTATTCACTACAAGAATTGTGTTCTCGTGAGTACAAGATTGCTGGATATATGGTCAAGTAGATTCTATTGTAGCCTTTATATCCTATTGACACTTGCCTAAAAATGGATATTTGTTAATCGGTCTATTAAGTAAGAAATAGTTCGTGGAAGAGCCTATGAGAGGTATGATTGATTGGAGATGAAGCGGGTAGATATTAAAGAAGCAATAGAAAGTATGTATGACGAAATGCATTTGTAATGTTAAGAACTGGAGTGCGAGAACTAGATGGTTTGAGGTGAAAACAGGAATGAAGCAGGGGAGTGTTTTATCTCACTGCTGTTTAAATTATAGTTTAAAGACGTGGTGGATAAGGAAAGTGAGGAGAGACTGGGAGAATGAAAGGGACCATAATGTGGAATATTGCGGACGATGCTGGATGTATGGAGGGCGAGAGAGAGAGACGATTTCCGATAGGGTGAAGAGAACATTGAGGCCGTGGTGGAGTTGTTTACGAGGATTGGAGGAAGCAGGGATTGAGGATGAAGGTACAGAAGACAGTAGATAATAGTAACCGGGAGAAATGAGGAGGGGATGAGGAAGGTGGTGAGAGGGAGGAGTAAGGCGGTAATACCTGCAATTACTCGGAGGATGTTTTTAGCAGAAGGGGAGGAAATGGAGGAGAGATTACGCGAGTAATGGAAAGTATGGATTAGATGAAAGCGGTACCCCATGATGAAAGATAAAAAACATCGGAATAGAGGTTTAAAAAAGTGATTTTTAACAGTATCACTGACTCCGACGCTGCTGTACGGAGGCGGAAACCCTGGACAGAACAAGCAAGAGAGGAGAAGTAGAATAAGCGGCGAAGATGAGGGTTTAAGAACTAATGATTTGGAAAGAGTAGGAGAGACAGAATAAGGAATGAAAGAGTTAGAGTAGATATAGGGGTGAAGAAGATGATACTGAGATGGATGTGGGGAGATTGATGATGGTGGGACATCTGGAGAGGATGGGAGAGCAGAACAGAATGCCGAAAAGAAGTTGGGAATGGACACCAGAGGGCAGAAGACCCAAGGGGAAGACCGAAGAAAAGATGGGCGGAGTCGGTGGAGGACTCTCTGGAAAGAAGTCACTACCAAAAAATGAGAGTGCTAAAGAGAAGGAGGAATAGTGCAGCAGAGGATGTCTGGAGAAAGACGCTAGCGCGGCTGACAGGATGAAAAATCCTTCTGGGAGAGAGGAAAAATGAAAAAGAAAAAGAAAAGATTATATATATATATATATATATATTATATATAATATATTATATATTATATATATATATATATATATATATATAATATAATATATATATATATCATATGATGATCTATCTATATATATATATATATATAATTATATATAATTAATATAATATATTATATTATATTATATATATATATATATATATATATAATATATATATATTTATATATATATATATAACTAGTTCTGTATACAATGCTTAATATCTATCTAATTAATATATATATATAGTATATTATTATATATATATTGTAATATTATATTATATTAATTAATATATATATAATTATATATATATTAATATTATAATATATATTAAATTATATTAATTATATATATTATATATTTATATATTAAGCTATATATATCTATTGTATTAATATATATATATATATATATTCATATATATATATTTTATATATTATATTTATTATATATATATATATATAATAATATATATATGATATTAATATATAATATAATATAGTATATGATATATTAATATAAATAATATATAATAATATATAATTATATATATATACTATTTCATTATTAATATATCTTAAATATATATATATATATTATTTATCTTATAATCTATATATTATATATATATTATCTATTTAATTAATTAATTTATGTTGTATTTGTGTGTGTGTGTGTGTGTGTAGTTATAGGTGTGAGCGTAAGTGTCTATGGGTGATGTGATGTGATTGTGATTGTGTGTGTCGTGTGTTGTGTGTGTGTGGTGCGTGTGGTCAAGGATATTGCAGAGGGGGGGAATAGGAGTAAGAGTTTAAAAATTCTGATGAAGTGTATATTGTGTATAGAAGCTATAGGTGATTTTTGAGTGGTGTGTGAGTATAGAATTCTAATGTTAAATTTAGTTTGAAAAATGTGGGTCAACGGTTGTTCGAGTTTATGATAGGTAAACTAATTAATATTATGAGTTATTAATTATGATGAGGTATAATGTTGAAGAGAGTGCTATTTTTTTCTGAGATTATCTGAATGATGTTTTTTGGATGGGGAATGTGATTAGATAGATATAGAGCTTCATAGATTTAGTGATTGTGTTTGAGGTGTAATCTAAGTTGGTATAGGGGACCAAATAAAAATGATGGGGTAAGGCTATTGATGATTGTTAAAGGTGATAATAATAATTAATAAAAGTATCGTTAATATAGTGATGTAATTGATTTCATGATATTGAGAGGAGAGAATGTATAGTGTTGTTAAGTAGATCTTTCTTTAAACTATCAGTATGTAAGGCATTTCCTATAGTTATAAGTATATATAACTAAGAGTTTTAGTTGTATTATAAGTAAGATATATAAATATATGTAAGTGTAAAGTAATTAGATACTACGTTATGTGTGTGTGGTTAGGAAGGGAGGTACATAATAGTATGATGTTAGAGAATTAAATTATGATTAGATGAGAGTAGATTATAGGTAATTAGGATTATTTCCGTAGCATATAATGTAATATGTATTTATGTAAATAATAGGTATGTGGGTAGCTTGAGGTATAGGATAGGTGTGATAATATAGGTAAGGAGTGGGTGAATTAGGAGTTAGAGAGTTATGTGGAACAAGTAATAAGGATAAGTGTTTATATGAATGAGCTTGCAATAATAGTAACGTTAACATATTAGTCGAGACAGTTGCAAAGAAGCTAAAGCTAGGAATTTACAAATGAAGGTAAGTATAGGGTTTGTTAGTAGTGCAGAAAGTATAAGTAAGATGTGATAATAATAGTGCTTAAGTAGGAAGTACGAATGGTTATTTAAATAATGAATGAGTAGTGTGTGGATATATGTATGATGAGTGTTATTTAATAAGCGGTTAAAGTAATAACGAAGGATATTGCTTAGAATGTACTAAAGAAATATGGATGAGGGTTATAAAGATATAGTGTATTTTAATGGGAATTATGTAATTGTATGATAATAATAAAGAAATTGAATATACATTATATTAGATATAGATAGAATTATAATTTATATTATGTCTCCTATATAATATTAATAAATTATTTTATTTTAAGTCTCCTAGATATATATATTATATATATATATATATATTTCCATTTATAAATAAATAATATAATAAAGCCAAAAGAGAGAGAATATATAATTATATATTATATACTATTTATAGAATAGATGTATCTAGTATATTATATATGTTTATATATATATATATAATATATATATATATATATATATATGTATATAGTACTATATATATATATTATATATATACATATATATATATATATATATATATATATATAATATATATAGTATATATATATATATATATATTATATAATATATATATATATAATATATATATATATAGTCAAAATTTTCCTAATTTAAGTACATTTTGGTATAGAAGTGAATAATGAAATAAATAAATATTTATCATTTTATGCCTCACAAATCGGTTAGTTAATTAAAAGTTTAAAATTCTGCTTAATTATGAAAATTTCAAAATTGCTATAATTGGAAGAAGGAAGTATTTTGGTGCTGTTTAATAACTTTGTTTATAATCTTATTTACAAATAAATTTGGTAAAAAAATAATAATATTGGTACATGAGAAATTTTAATTAAATCTGCGGGAAATTTAGCCGCATAAGTGTATAGTAAATAAATATGCCAAAGGCCTGGTAGCGTCTACAGAATTTTCTGTAGATTTCTTTTTAAACTGGCAACGTTGGTTACATCTATTACGTTCTTCTTCTTCGGGAAAGGAAAGTTTTTTTTTTAAAAAGTTGCGGTAACTTAGTATAAGGTAAATTTTGGCAAACCCATGTATGTTCTGTGTGGGTTTAATCACCAGCACAAATCACTCTATGACTGAAAGAAATGTCATGGTAAACCATTGAATAACAGGTACCAAGCAAGCGAACAATTGGTAAACAGCTGAGAGAATCCACTCTCCCTTTTTAATTGAAAGAATAAAAAAGCAAAGAACAAATAAAAAAAAACATTTGTCTTGATTAATTTTTTAGTCCAGGATCTTAAATGTCAGTCAGAGGGAAAAGTTGGAGTAAATTTTGCAACTGAAAAAATTCTGAGTTTCTTATTATATGTTGTTTAATATAATTTATGATTATTATTATTATTATTATTATTATTATTATTATTATTATTATTATTATTATTATTATTATTATTATTATTATTATTATTATTATTATTATTAATTATTATTATTATTATTATTAATTAATCATTATTATATTATTATTAATTATTATTTATTATTATTGATTATTATTATGATAATTATTATTATATATTAATTATTATTATTATTATTATATAATTGATTCTTTATTATTATTATTATTGATATTATTAATTATTATTATTTATTTATTATGTATCATTAATTATTATTATTATATTATTATTATTATTAGTTATTAATTATTATTATTGATTATTATATTATTATATGATATTTATTCATTATTATATTTTATTATTATTATTATTATTATTATTAATCTATTAATTATATTATTATTATTATTATTATTTATTATTAATTATTATTATTATTATTATTATTATTATTATTATTATTATTATTATTATTATTATTATTATTATTATTATTATTATTATTATTATTATTATTATTATCATTATTTGATTAAAATACAATAAATATTTTATATATATAATATTATAATATAATATATGATATATATATATATATATATAATATATATATTATATAATATATATAATATAATATAATATATATATATATATATATATATATATATAATATAATATATTATTAACTTTATATAGTGCGACTCTATGTAAACTTTTTACTAACTCGTGTCTTCTCTCTTCGAGTCTCTCTTCTCTCTCTCTCTCTCTCTTCTCTATAACTATTATATATTTATATATTATATAATATTATATATAATATATATATATATATATATACTATATATATTTATATATGATTATATATATATATATATAATATAATGTATATTATTTATTTTATTTTGTTACTTTATATATATTATATATATTATAATATTATATATATTATATTATTTATATATACTATATATAATATTATATAATAATATATATAGGGTGATATAATATTATATATATATATATTACTTGAGATATTCCTGCTAAAACATTTTTTTATGGTTTTCTATTATAGACTCAAGTTACTTTATAAAATTCATAATTTTTTTATCCTATTGTTTTAAAGTATTTTAGTCATATTGTCTCATTTTATGGTTTTATTAAAATATTTTTTGTTATAGAAATATTATTTATTAAAAATTTTGTACCATTTCATTAGTGGTTGATCGAAAACCCTTTATTCATTCTTTGACAGATACATTCCGCCTTTCTTTGTGGCACGAATTACTCCTATTTTTAATTGTGTTAACAGCATTATTTTGAATAGCGGCTATCTTAACATCCTTTTTCAGTTCAATTTTGCATAATTTTATATTTATTATGTAATAATTTTCATTTATTTGACCAATTTCGAAAAAAGTATGAAATATATTATCGGTAACATTTAAATTTGTAAAATTAGATATTAATTCCTATATATGTCAACGCGTGGCTGAGCACGAGTGGCCCGAGATGCAGAGAGTGCTCTGATTTATATATATATATATATAGTATTTATTACTAAATATATATAATATATATTATATATATATATATATATATATATATATATATATTAATTTTGTAGTTAAGATATGTAAATTTGGAAACTCATATTTTGTACTTTATTATGCATCTTAGGTAGTATATATATATATAATATATATATATATATATATATATAATATAATATATATATAATATATATCAATATTTTTTAAATATTTAAAAAAAAAATTATATAGTCATATATATTATATATATATATGTATATCTAATATATTATCTATATATTATATA